>ML807724.1:95019-118430 GCA_009831015.1 Picea engelmannii | reverse complement strand
CCCTACCCCTCCTTTTATAGGCTAGGAAGAGCTAGGGTTTTAGTCGAAATCTCGGCCATGCATGGCGGAGAGTTTCAGTTAACTGACAAAAAGCCCCGAGTCTCGGCGGAAACTTCCCTGATTTTTTGCATTGTTAGGTACTCCCGGGCTGTTTTGGGCTAGCCCGCGGATACCTGCGTGCAGTAAGAGGACAACAAGTGGTTGCCCACGCCCAGTGAGAAGTTAGGGCATGGGTTGTTTGTTTTAAGTGGTTTTTTGAGGAAATACTCAGCATGGCTTTGGCTAGGAAGAGGCATGAGTTGGCCTGATGCCAGGTAAACCTGTATGGTGCATTTTAGGGTTATAACAATAAGTGATTTTTACAAAGGCTTCTGTAGGATTTATCTCAGCAAGGATCTTATTGTACATTTTGTTGAATCTTTTGGAGAAGTCAGAGAAAGATTCCCCCTCTTTTCTCTTTAGGGACCCAAACTCAGTGATATAATACATAAAGTATTTTTTATCTCCCCATTGCCTCAGGAAAACATCATCTAGAGCCTCAATCCCATCAATAGATCCAGGGGTCAATCCCCTAAACCGTTTTCTAACCTCACCATCAAGGCTCTGGACAAATACTCTCATCCAGAAATATTCGTTTTCAATATTCAGATTGTCTGCATACCTGTAGAAATCATCAAGGTGCTCTTTAGCAGTGATGTCTTCCTCTCGAGTGAGCTTAGGAATATACTTTAGGTAATCTCTAGCAAGGAGAGAATTCATGAACTGAGGTAAGACTAGAGGGTCATATCTTGCAGCCACTATAGCATCCATTATGTTTCTAGGGGGATTGGCACCTGCCATAGGGATGATAGGTGCAGGAGAAATAAGAGCGGAAGGGGTTCAAACAAGGGAGGATGGAACTGAGCTTCTGGGAGGAAAGGGAAACAACTAAGGATTTGGAGAAAAGGCTACAAGGATAGAGGGAGTAAAGGTTTCCCTTTCTTCAAAATCAGTAAATCTAACAGGAGGAGGAGTAATAAAACCTGGAGTATGAAAATATTTTGAGGTATGGAGTCTAGACCAAGCTGCAACTTCAGTGGAGAGAGGAGTGACAAAGATTTCTCCCTCCAATATGAGAATCTGAGGGGAAAACTTAACATGAACACTCCTGAAATTTAAAATTCGAGAAATTCCAACAGACAGTATGATAGGAAAATGAGAAGTAGATATGGGAGTTTCTATAGGAGGACAATGAAAATCATTAGAAATACCTGGTTCAGTAGTAGAAGTACCTTCTCGAAGGGCCTTTCCATTTTTGACAATTTTCTCTGGGTCAAATTCAGGTGTTTCTAAATGCATCCATGGAGTAGACCTCATGTGTTTGACTCTAGAAGCCACAACTAAAACAATGTATTTGCTAGTGGATTCAGATTAATGGAGTCACCAGGTGCACAATTTCAATCTTTGATGTACTGAGTTCCGATGCACCTTCAAAACCAGTAAGCTTTGTCATTCAATCCCAGGGAAAATATTCAATTTCGTCCCTGGAAATGGTGCCAGAAATGTTAGCACCGGAAGTCACCACTGGTCTCTTGTAGAGGTAAGCCCGATACCCATCAGATTTTTATGTCACATGTTGGTTATAAAAGAGATTGAATGGATGCAAACTCGAGATGATATTGTTTTAACTCAGAAAAATGGACTAGCATGCATAAGCAAGTGAGGTATTGGTTCAAATTCATTCGGTAAGTTGTAGTAAGGGTGCGTAGAGGGAAGAATTTGGTGAGAAACTGTAGAGGTCTTCCAAGGACATCAGGTCCTTCAACAACCCAAAGAGGAAAAACTTAAATGCAAGATCTTCTTGAATTTAAATCTCGAAGAAACTAAAAGGAATTTTGATAGCCCTATAATCAAACATTCGTCATAATACAGTCACAATAATTCATGTGAATTAGTCAATCATGAACCCTTTCAGTATCAGATGCAAACAATATCTAGTAAGGAAAGATGACTGTCATTAAAAAAGAAGTCTCAAATATAGATACATAACCAGAGGGCAGAGGCTTTACTAAAACTTTAGAATATGAGAGATTTTCTCTATCATTCACCTCTACAAAATATAATAACTAGGTATATATATACTCAGAGAAACTTGCTCCTTACAGAAACACACTCTGGTCATGCATTCAAGGCTTGGCATCTGCATATTCTTCTGTCAGGTTGCACTTGCACTCTTTTGTTAGACGCAAGATCAGATCAATATGAGATTCACAGGAGAATTCTTGACAAGGTAACTTTTGGCTGACAATCTGCCCTCCATGACCAGATTTTCCATAATTTCCATTTAATGTGATGAAACGAGGTTTCAACTACCCTACCCATTTTCATTAACTACTTTCATTGTGGTTGAGATGAAGCCTAACAACTATGAATGTTCCAGGTGATCTCACAATTCCTTTGAGACAATTCTACCACCTCAAGGACATGTAAATCCTTCTCTGTGACCAACTTGGGTGCTTTGATCCTTTATGCAGCTCCATTTCCTTTGTCACACGTGACCGCAGGCCTTGAACTCTTGCTTATCCCTTTGAAAACTCAGTATTTCACATTTCGGGAGTTTTCACTCCACTTGATTTCAAATATCCCAATTCTTGTTCCCACGAAATGGCCCACTTGGACCATCAGTCGGATTTGCCTTGAATCTGATGGCCATGATCATCTCTTCAAACAACCTTAACCTCCCATCACTCAAACAAGAGACTATCCTTTATTTATCCCTACCTCCATATGACCCTAGGTAGTGATGGTGAACTTGATTCCCTAGGCCTCTCGTGATTTCGTGTTTCGCGAACTCATTTTGTGCTCTATGCTCAAGCCTCTGAGTCACGAAATCATGAACACTCAAATTAGGTGACATGCGTCTCTTTGCATCAGAACGCCTAGATTATATAGATGTTTCAGGACTTTGGGCCATCGACAATTTTCAACCCAAAATTCCCGAAAGACTTTCTCCACGGTTCGAATCCTATGCCACGTGGCCCTCTAGAATGAACAACCCCGATTATTTCATGACTTCACATTTCACGTGTATTCACGACTCAGCCCTTTGACTACTCCATCTCGGAAGTCAGTGAAACGTTGATCTTGCGATATGTGTCCTTCCCAATACTAATGGCTAGGATGGCATTGTGATTCCACCTCTTTCTGATGCTATTATTCATGCAATTGTATGGCTCTGATCCCCCGATGACCATATATCTACTCCACCTTGTGGATCTCTACCGTTGAACACTAATCTTGCTCGCTCGCTTGACCTGAATCCATTTTTGACCACTCTAAGTGTGGCATTTGGTGCTTATGACTGCAGCCTATGAACAACTACTTGGATGACTAGCTAAAGGCTCAGGAAATAAAAAGGTTCAATGAAAGAAGTAAAGAGAGAAGTGCTCGATTTTAGGGGAAAACAAAAAGGATTAGGGCCGATATTTCTTAGGAAAGATGCTAAGGAAAAGAAGGTCTATCAAGTAGGTGAAGACAAATAACAAAAAATTACAAGCTGACAGGAAAACTTATGACCAAGTCTGCAAAAGGAGGACAAACAAGTAAAAACACAGACCAAGGTAGAAATCACAAACTCCTAAGGCTCTGAGAAGATTGCGTGCTAATAGGATATACCAAAGGAGGACTTGGAAAGAATGGACAGGCTATTGCTTCTCCTATTATGTTTGAGATTCTTCCACCGAGAATAAGTCTTGGATATGATGTTGATGTTTCCTCCTTTCCTACACCTTCCCTTGTTGCAAATAGGGAAGTTTTGTTCATTGCAAGTGGAGTTCATACTGGTTTTCTAGAAGAACAATCTCCTAAATAGATTGATGAGATGGTTGTTCCTAATATACCAAATTATAAGAATATTGTTGTTTATGATGTCATTGTTGATATACCAAGTTGTTCTACTCCTGAAAGTACACTAAACCCTGATCCTATATATCTTGATCAACCAACATAGTTCCATGTTCCTTATTTTCATCCTCTCCATAGAAAGAGTGGAAATCATGCTTTCATATATTTACAAAAGAGATATGGAAGACATAACTGTGGACCCATACTGACTACCATAATTGACTATTATTGGATTGATCAGTGGTCATGGGCACATTTGAACCGATGTTTAAAGAGTTCATACTGTTGTGTATCATTGGTTGTAAGGATGTACCATGTTCCTTTTCACTGTTGATTTTTTACAGTGGTCGACCATAAGTTTGACCCAAATTGACAGTCGATTGTTGTTTGATTGGAATATTGGTCAACTGTGTTTCGACCCAACTTAACATTTGACTAGAGGTGTTTTGACTGTGCATTTGTCAACTAAGTTTCAACTATATTTTGTTCCTCCACTAATGTGTTTCGAAAAATATTTTATGTTGATGCTTTGACCCCTCAGTTGTTTTTAAGGGGAGAGTAATTGGAGTTTTTGATTTTTAAACCCAACTGATGAGTTGTGTGTTGACTCAACTCCTTCTTGTTGACTTGACCTAGATTGTTGAGACTAACCGAACCATGTTTGATTGTGTTATTGGGAGATGTACTTATGCTTATTCTACCTATTGTAGAGACATTTTGGATAAAGATATTGTATATATTGGCAGAGACTATTGCATTTTTATAGATTAATTATATTGGTGTGATCTTGTCTCGTCACCTAATCAACTTGTTAGTGAAGTATTGTTGCTTATTCAACTAATCGACTGGGACTGTGTTTCGAAAACTCATGGATTTTATTTTTCCTTGAACCACATTGATGGTGATTAGACTTCCTCAAGAGTGTTGTTGTAGCTTCTTGTGATCAACCTTTACGTTCAAGACAAAATTAGGGGGGAATGTCGCAGAATAGTTTTTCCTGCAAGATGGGTTTATGGGGGGGTGTTGGAACATGTGGTTCCTTTTTAGCCTCACCTTGTCATATTAATTGGGTTGACCATGTATTTGTGTTGAAAATTGAATAAACCCTTCGTTGACCATGTCCACTTATGGATTCGCGATCCACATTTTATGGATAGGTGAAAAAAAATTCACCTGATATTTTTGAGTTTGGTCCATGACAAAACCTATTTGTAGATGATCTTAGTAATAGGTCTATTATATTATAATATGGTATGATCATCTCGAGAGATATTCTCTCACTCTCATTGAGTGACTCTTGCTTCAGTGTTACAGTGTCTTTCGACACCACCGCTTCTCTACGATATGTTTTTCTCTACGTTCAATCCTTGTTCCAACATATCCACCCATACTATTTTTTTTGTTGGTCTGCAATAGTGATGCATTTTTATTAATGTTCTAGTGTGATTACATATAAAAACGATAGGCTCTCTGACCTTTTAGCATCCAATATCTCCAACCTATTAACCACACAGGCACTCTGGCCTCAAAACATATATATAATGGCACTCTGGTTCAAATAGCATGGCTCACCAGCCTATATGTACATTTACAATTGGGGTTCAGCCTAGGGACAACAAAGATTCAACTCTCACAAGAAATATGCACTTTCCCGATTGTAAAAAGTGAAATAAACAATGATAAATAAAATCTATGTTTGAAAGATATGAATAATTTTTAACAAAACGTTTGGTACACGATAAATAGGATGTGGAAACTCAACTCTCAAAATAGAGATACATTTTCCTTCGTAGATGTGTTCAACCATTGATGTCCCAATTACTCGTAGAATTGTCGTTGGGATAACATAATGGAAAGGTAATATCATTTATATTTTCCTTCTCTATTTTTTAAATCCTTCAATAGAGGTCCTTAAATAAAACTTTGGGTAAGAACTCAAAACTAGGAATTACACTTGAATGAAGATAAGCTACTTTCAATTATATTGGAAGGTTATTTTAGAATTGGGGGTGCCAATATGTGAAAACAATCATGCCCCCTCTCTATAACATTATTTCCCATATTTATATATCAAATAGAAGAATGGATGACAAAGAATGGAGGAATACTCATTGTCCCTTATACTTGGTTGTTTATGGTTTATGTTGTTAATGGTAATAGGTACTTGCAATAAGAACATAACCATCATATTTAATGGTTAAAATTAGAGGTAGTTCCTTCTTATAATTACCATGCCCCTAACTTTGATTATATTTATAATTAGAACTATTGTGTGGAGAAAATAGTAATAGGGCTACAGGGCCATGAAGGCCTTCTATTTCATGTAGAGTAAATATAGAAAAGGATAGGTACAGAGTTGGAAATCGAGGACATTATTATTTAGAACATTTAATCTATAAATCTTCGTGGATATTTCATTAGAACAATTCATCACAACATATCTTACAATATACTAAAATATCCTATTATGTTGTGTTTTACTTAAGTTTTATATTTAATGTTACTAACTTAATGCATAAAATGAAACTGACAATAAAGAAGAAAACAAAAAACACACCATCCACACAATGAACACAATATGTACAATGGAAAAAATCAATCTATAAGGTAAGGCCTATTCTCTACTCATATATTCTCACTTATGAAATACAAATATAATGAAAGGGGAACTCACTATGAAGTTTTCATGAATAGTATGGCTAGTATGGCCACTACATGATCTTATACTCCCATTAGTATGGTTCAATATCCCACTACTAGATTTTGTGCTTAACTATGGAACAATAAACAATGCAATAACAATGGAACCCCTTCTTATCCTAGTAGCTCGATATTTAGCATAGTATGATAACCTTCTAAGGTTACGATTAGGGTTTTTGCATGCCTCAACCCACAATTAAGATTAGGGGTTTGAACCCTCTAGAATATTCTTGAAAGTCCATATCTAGCTATATCCACATGCACTATTAATGGAAGATAACATGGCATCCATCTAGTTCTATGGTGGTCAATAGGATAGGTCAACTAGGAGGAGGCATAACTTCTACATATGAACACCAACGAAGGTGATGCTCAAACCCTTGGAAAGTCTCTTGAAGTGTAGAATAACATTGAGAGATTGTGATCTACTCTCACAACGTTTTGACCCCAAAAATGGTCGTTAAAGGCCTCAAATAGGATCTATAAGGTTTTGGACACCAAATCACGAAAGTGGGACCTATCCATAAAACCGATGCTACAGGAAAATGACTTCAATTTTTCCACGCATAAAGTTTCAAAATAGATGACAAGTTATATAACGATCCATTCTAGATCACACCTCAACCTTTAAGGAGGCTTTTGGTCCCAAAAATATTTCACTAAAGGATGCAAGGAATTTTTTCCTCTACCTTATCCCTAGAGTACCATTTTTCCTTGCCTAGAAGTTCTCCTTTCAGCCTGACCTACTAGATTTCATACTAACCCCATCTAGTTATTTTGTACTTCTTTACAAAAAAGTTTCTTTTGCTAACTCTGCCTAATATTTTTATGATAAATCCTCTATGGTAGGTAATAATTTCACATTAGTTTCCTATTACAATATGTAAGGCTCATATAATTTTAAATTTTTGACATTCACTACTGAGTAAATGCACATATATGCCAGTAGACTGAGTCTATAGTCATCATCACCCACCTTATCCAACACTTCAAAAGGGCCATGCCAAAGAAAATTGATCTTCTTACTAGGATCATGTAGCCTTTGTTTGTTTACATACATCCAATCTCTCTCTCCTACCTTTAATTTTCTCTCAATTATGTGATTTTCATGTTGGGCCTAGTACTTTTCCTTTGAATTATTCGATGTCTCTTGTACTTGAAATGAATTTTACAACCTTAAATAATTCTCCTATGGTGTCTTCCATCACTCCTCATTGTCCACATACAATATCTAAGGGAAAAGATGGAAAATTCCCAAAGAAAGTTTGAAAAAGAGACTTAATGGTATAAGTATGGACTTATGTAGAATAATAGTGTTGAATATAAACCGAATTTTCATCCCATGTCCTCAGACATTTTTTATTGTAACCCTTCAAGAGTTGAAAAGGTATATTGTATATTACTTATGTCAAGCCATATATATATGGATGGAAAGTGGTGGATCTTTTCAACTTGGTGTCCATCTTCTCCCAAAGTGTAGTCCAAAATGAATTGATAATTGTAGTATCACTATCTAACATGATTCTTGTTAGTATGCCAAAGAGAACCTAGACCTTTTCAAAACACATGTGTTGCATCTTTTCCATTGATGGTCCTTTTACAAGGCATGAGGATGCACATCTTGTTGAACCTATCAACTACCATAAATAGATAATCATGTCCCTTCCTTGTTCTTTGGAAACCATCCATGAAATCCATGGATGTGCTCTCCCAAGGTCTATAAGGTATAGGTAGGGGATGGTATAAACATTTATTTATGTTACTAGGATTTATATTATAACAAATTATGCATCACTAATCAACCAAGCTACATGTTCTTGCATTCTAGGCCAATACACATACCTATGTAAGTTGGAAATTGTATTCCCAACACCAAACTTCCCTACATCTTTGGAGGTGTGAGCCTCTTTGATAAGATGCAATATTTCACCTTTAGGGACATAAACTTGTCTATATTATATAACAACCCATCTTGGATATTATACATGAACTTATCCACATAGCTATAAAAAAAACTCTTTAAATTCATCATATTTTGTGGTTGCCTCTTTATATGCATCATGGGTGAAAGGCTCCATGTGCATAGATTTCCAAAATCTATGATATTGGATGTGGGTGGCCTTGAGAACATGTCTACCAAATTATTAGTGTTTCCCTTCTTATATTTTATGATTAGATGATATTGTTGTAAAATCCCCATACGGGAGAATCCCAACACAAACCATTGGTAGAAGTTGGCAAGTCCCAAGAAGCTTCGAAGATCAGTTAGTGTGGTCGGGGATGGAAAATCATGAATGAATTGGATATTAGCTAGATCCATATGTACCCCATGTTCATCAATAATGTATCCCAAGTATTGGACCATGTTCATGCCAAAGGAGATTTTTTCCAAGTTGGCATATAGCTTGTGCTACCATAGAGTGCTCAAAACCTTTTGAATATGTTGCACATACTCCTCCCAAGTTATGCTAAATATGATTATGTAATCCAGATATACCACCACAAAGAGTAGGTGAAGGGTATCAATACATCATCTATCGACCTCATGAAAGTTGTTGGTGCATGTTTTAGGCCAAAGGGCATGACCAACCATTCGAAGAGACCTTCTTTAGATTTGAAAGTTTTCTTCCACACATCAGTCGATTCAATGGGAACCTAGTGGTAGCTAGACTTTAGGTAAATATTGTTGAATAACTTAGCCCCCTTGAGTTGGTCAAGAATGTCATCAATTCAGGGAATTAGGTACTGATTCCTAACTGTGATTTTTTTTAGTTCTCTGTAATCAATGCAGAGCCACCATATCTTGTATTTCTTCTGTACCAAAACAATCGGGCTTTTGCAAGGGGAGGATTTAGGTCTCATGTGCCCCTTTTGAAGAAAATCTTGGATATGACACTTGATTTCGTCATTTTCCATCAGTGAGTGATGATAAAATGGTCCATTAGACAGAGGTGCACCAGGGGTTAGATCAATTGGATTCTTTACTTGGAAGTGTGTCGATGCCTCGGTGGGTGAGGAGAAGATGTCTTTGTAGTCTTCCATGATTTATTCCACCTGATTATGCTACAAAGAGAGGCTCGTGTAGAGGTCACAGATGTGGCGATGACCTTATACTTACTATGAGCATGGATCAGAAAGAAGACAAAATTCTTGGTCTATGAAATGACCTTATTTCATTGATTAGTAGAGATTAAAGAAATATTGGTAGGCAGTACTACCTCTGGTATCTAGTACAATTGTCTACCCAACATAATAATAACACTGCGTGGTCTAGACTCATACAAAACATGTCACTTCCACAAATATGGTTGTCCTAAAATAACATCACAAACTTCAAGTGGAGAAATATCACACAATACCTCATCTTTAAAGGGATTGATGCCCTAGGGTAGATGAAACTGTTGGATGATGTAGAGATCTCTTCCTTGGTGAAGCCAACCAATGGTGTAGGTATACGGGTGCAGTTTCATTGATAGGTCCAACCGCTTGATGACCTATACTGAGATCAAGTTCTTCTGAATGTCGCTATCGAAAATGATATGAATAAAAGCCCCATTTACCCAAATCTATGAGTGAAAGAGGAATTCCCCTTCCTTCAGTTATTTTGGTTCTCTTGGCTAGAATTTGGTGGTAGCGAAAATAGTGTTGGGTTCACAATCAATAATATTATTTCCTCCTTATGTATTTTCTTCGGATTTAGAATCTTCCTCTGACTCGAAATATTTCATATTGGCCACCAATCACTTCTTGGAGAGACATTCTCCGGTGTTGTGCCAAGGGATTTTATGGTATTCACACCACTTTCATGTGTCCTTCTTCGACTTCTCATTACCCTTTTTTTGTTGTGGCTTGGACTGGTTATCCTGAGAGTGGCCATATTTTCTCTGTCCCTTGTTTTGTGGGTTGGGCCACCTTTTCCCTGCTTCGGTTGTGAGGATTTTTCTGATCCAAACTCTCACCTCTCCTGCTTAAATTTCTGCTCAATCTTGACAGCATATCTATAATCCGTACCCAATGATGCAATGTCTAGAAAATCCATTTCTATTTGAATGTATCTATGAAAAAAATCATGGCATTTTAGGACCAGATTTCATCTAGAGTCTTTGATACCCAACTTGGTGTTCAAGGTATGGAATGTATTGGTGAAATATGGTAGTGTATGGTCCCTTTCCTGAATCAGGGTGGTCCATCTTATGTACTGGTCCTTGTAGATTCAAATAGGGTAGTATTGTTCTTTAATGGCATCCCTAAAGGAATCCCATGTAGGGGAGACCGCAAATATTGAATATTCCTCTATGTCCATTTTCCCAGAGTAAGTATCTCTCCAGTCCTTAATGTGGGGAATGGCCTTGAGGAGTGCAAAAGTAATCTTTTCCCTATCAGAAAAATTGTCGACCAAAAAATACCCTTCGAAAATATTCATCCATTTATCTACAACATCTGCATCTATCAGTCCTTGAAATAATGGAATATCAAAATTTACTTGTACCTTGAAGGGGGTTTCATGTCCTCTTGATGAATATGCATCTCCTGTGGGTAGCTGCCAAAGGATCTGTAAAACGTTTTCCATCATTTCGTTCCTTTCTCACGCAAGGGATTCCTTAGATCACTAGGACATGGACTTTGAAAAGGATATGTGCAAAGTTGTCCATCGATCCATAGAGCATTATGGAGTATATTATGCCAATTTCTTTGGTTATCTGCAAACATCTTCTTCAATATTCTTACCAGGTTTTTATTAGTTGATTCTACCACATCGTTTCCATGGGGATAAAAATTTGTAGAGTACTTAATTATGATTCCTTTGTCCAGATCAAACTTCATCAATAGGGTGGAAGAAAAGTAAGCTACATTATCCAAGACCAAAATAGAAGGGACACCAAGCCTCGTGATCAACTGCTATTCTATGAACTGTATCAATACCTTCTCATTTACATGAGCCAGAGGAATGGCCTCTGCCCATTTTGTGAATTAATCAATGGTAGTAAGAATGTACTTGTGTAGTTTTGAAGAGCTAAGTGTAATTTCTCCTATGATATCCAATCCCCACTACTCAAAATGCCTAGAGACAGTCACAGGTTGGAGTGGGACTACTTCTCTCTTCTCCTTTCCAACTCTTATTTGACAAGCCTTACAGTTTCTAGCATAAGTATGAGCATCTTTGAACAAGGTGGGCCAATAATAGTTGCCTCTCATAATCTTGTGAGAGGTGGTGTTTCCTATGAAATGCCCCCCGGCAAGGCCATCATGGAGTTATTTCAACACTTTGTATACATCTCTATGTTTGAGACATCTTAATAGTACTCCATCATTGTAAGGAAGAGCACCAAATTTATAAGGCGGTATTGTGCAGATTTTAATTTGAGGGCTCTCCTTTCCCTAGGGTTGAGATTTTTGGGACAAGTCCCGTGATGTAAAAGGTAAGTTAAATCCTTATACCAAGAGTCTTGTCCTGGGGAGATGTATGATACTTCACCACACCATAGTGCGATTTCATTCTCCCATCTGAAATCTTCATTTACTTGATCCTGGGCTTCGGCTGCAAGATTGCATAACCCTTGTTCTTTTACTAGTTTGGTAGGTTTTATATCTAGATCAAATTCCTGAACTACTGGCATCCAATTCCCTCTTATTTCCCCCATTTCTTATTGGGTAAACAAGGATCAGACTACAAGGTGCAACACAATTACTTTAGTGTGATTCTTGAGGATGTAAGACATGAAATGCTTTACTTCCTTATAAACTATGTAGTCCTGTTTGTCTACAGCATGATAATTGATCTCATCTCCTTGAAGATTAGTACTCATAAATGACATTGGGGCTTCATTGTTGTCATCATCCTTCTGATTCAAACTACAGCTAATGATTGGTTGAAGGCAAAAGTATAAAGGGAAAATTCTCTATTGAAATCGAGACTTCGCAACACTAGGGCCCAGGATATGGAAAATTTGATATTGTTGAAGGCGTCCTTTCGCTCATCATACCACTTAAATTCGACATCCTTGTGATTCATTTTTTGTAAGGGTTTGATGATCTCTGCGAATTCGGGAGTGAACTTCCTCACAAAATTGATTTGCCCGAAAAAAGACTGCATAGCTTTCTTGTTATGGGGTAATGGAAGTTGAGCTAAGGCCTTAATCCTTTCTGGGTCTATGTGAATCCTTGCTTGAGATATAATGTGACCTAACATATTACCTTCCTCGACACCGAAGATAGTTTTATTTGGGCTAAAGGATATACTGTATTTCCTACACCTTTCAAAAAATCAGAGTTAGGTGTTGGATGTGCTCTTCTCTATTCTTTGAATACATTGTTACATCATCTAGATACACTACCATAGATTTATTGATTAGTCCCTAGAAATCCACGTCCATGGCCCTTTGGAAGGTCATTCCTTCTCTAATTAACCCGAAAGGCATGCATTTATAAGCAAAGATTGCCCATTTAGTTTGGAAGGTGGTTTTTAAACGATCTTCCTCTGAAACCAGGACTTGGTTGTAACCTCAAAACCCATCTAGTAGAGATAAGATCTCTGAGCCAGACAGAGTTTGTAGGAGTTGTTCCATCTGTGGGACAGGGTAATTTTCTTTTTCTGAAGCTCTGTTGAGGTTCCTAAAATCTACACATAGGCAGATTTCTCCTAACATTTTCCTCACCGGAACAAGATTTGCTACCTAGGCGGAATGCCTAACCTAGAAAATGATCTTGGCATCTAAAAGTTTCTTTAATTCCTAATACATGAGAGGCTATAGGTGTTACACATTATTTTCGTCATCCCTATGAACGTTAATGATGTAAACCTATCTTCTTCCTTCAGAGGGGTCAGTGGCCTGAGTTCCTGAAGAGAGAAGGGAGAAGAACTTTTCCTGAGAAAAGAAGTTGCATTTTCCCTTGTAAAAACCCTGTAAAAAAGGAAGTTCGCAGGCTGCCTATGTATTAGGGTGCAAGAATGCCTGATTCTCGTAGGCTGCATCATAGCTAGGGTGAGAACAGTTCACAGGTTGCACTATAAGCAGGGTGCGAGAATGCCTACACGTGGGAAAAACAAGCGTTTTCTTGAATCTTCTAGAAGGAGAAACTTCCATGGTGAGGTGGCATCCGAATGGTTTGGATCTTACTCACTTTCATGATTTAGTGGGATCATCCTAACCTCCTCACCTTATCCTCTTCAACTTATAAAAGGAGAGGAGTTCTCATGGAGAAAGTTAGCTTTGGTTAGCTTTTGAGCTTTGGTTCTGGAGCTTGTTAGCTTTGGTTGGCTTGGAATTATTAGCTTGGTTGGAGTGGCTTTGAGATTTGCTTTGTCAAGATAGATTGTGAATATCATCAGATCTATTCTCTCAGAATTCTTGGAGTGAAAGTGTGTGGGGAACGAAGGATAGTTGGAAGGGACCTTACGACATCAAGGCCATGGTTGTAATCTCTCTTTCACATTTAATATGATACAGTAATATGATTCTTTCCTATAAATCTTGTTGTCTTTTATTGTATGATTCCTTGATCACATACATAGGTTTATATTGAGTTTATGCTATTGCTATCACTTTGGTTGGTTGCGTTCTTTTGCAGGATCATCATTGTATGAGAGTTGGAACGGAGCTAGGATGGCGATGGTGAGAGGAAGCGACATTTAAATGACATGTCACCCATCCCTCTTTTGTTAGTAAATTCAATATTTAAAACTTAAGGAAAGCGTCATGTTCTGGTGTGTTTTTTTCTAGATCTAGGTGGATCTAGGGAGACCAGTTAGTGCCCGCACCTACCGATTAGTCCGATAACACCAGGGATGGGTGATACTTTCGGATCTTCTATTGGAAAGGTTTCACTTCGAGTTTTAACAGGATGGTGTGTTGAATGATGCAGGTATCATATGTTTTCAAATCCCTATAAGACCATGCAAAGACATCCTGGTATTGTCTAAATAATTTGAGGTAAGATTTCCTCTCTTCCTTGGATATATTCATACCGAGATTCACATTCTTTGGTTTTTCTGGGGTCCCAAGATTTATATTTTCATGCAGGGGACAAGAGCTACTAGCCTTTGCATTTTTAGGTCCCTTAAATCACTCTTTCAGATCAAACAAATTTTCCATATTAGCTATCCCTTTAAGGATTGTGTGAGCCTTTTATTTATCCATAGGTTGTCCTGTGTGAGGATCGGTTTCTATTGATTTCTCTTGGAATTCTTCATCGTCAATAGTGAGATATTTGAAATTGTATTGGTTGGTCAAGAATTTTATGATATGTTCATCTCCTTCAAAGACTTTCCAATTGGGAATGTTATTGGGTACCGATGGTTTGTAGAGCATCTCCACAGTGAATCAAGAAGCTTCATAATCCTCTAAAGGCGACAACCTGGAAGCGGCTGTGGCCAAGGAGTCAGAAAGAATATTTTTTTCTCTGGGGATCATTGTGATATTGAAATCTTCAAAGTTCTCTATTAGCCTATGCACCTCCTACTGATAGTTCTTCACATGAGGAGAATTGAAATGTATAGCATTCCTTACTTGTATAACAATAATTTTCGAGTCTTTGAAAAATTTCAATTCTTTGACATTCAAATCTATTGATTTCTTTAATCCTTGTACCAAAGCTTCATATTCGGCAGTGTTGTTGGTACATTCGAACTCTAGCCTACAGGATAGGAAATGACATTTACCTTTAGGATCGATGAGGATGCACCCTGCTCCTGACCCTTCTTGCGATTTAGATCCATCAAAATAGAGGGTCCAAATTTGTGAGCGAGAATCGCTATTTTTGTTTCCCTTATTAGTTTCTTGCTCCTCGACCTTTTGTTCTGCAAGCTCTAGCCCAGGGTTTTGAAAGAAAAGGGTGTCTCCTGTCGGTATCGATGATTTCTCTTGAAAAATCAATTCGAAGTTTTGGATAAGAGCAACATTGGATAAGAGAGGAGCAAAGTTTCCGAAGTAGGAGTTGCAGGAATAATTGTCCAGTATGGGTAATTATGTGGACAAGGGCTCGTTAGGGGTTTCTATATCAGTGACCATATGTTTCAGATATCTCTTCCTATTGATTATGATCATGTTCTTGTATCCCTTTAGTGGTAGCCAAAGGTGTGCCCAGTCTATATTGAAGTACCCATTTATCTTTTCAGACCAATCTCAACTCAGTAATAGCCCATATACCTCTAGGATATCTACTATGATGATATCAATCACTTGCACAAATGTGGGGTGTGTTGATATTCTGATCATCACATCTCTGAGTTCTCCTATGACCTTGACCTGGGTCCTGTCTAGTTGTATGACATGCTTATCACTTTTGAGAGGTATGGAATTTCATTTTTTGCAAATAGACAAGGGCATAACGTTGGTTTTCCCACTGGATCTGTGGGAGAAAGATTTCTTTCTGGACCATTGTTGGGTTATGAAAAAGGTACAAATATCCTCCTTATTCACATAGTTTGTGATACAGTCTTGAGTGACTTTTCTGTTAATTAGAGATAAATAGAATGGAAAATGATTAATATGTCTTCTAGTGATATTATTGAAGTCATGATGAATAGATTCTAAAATATGGTTGGAATTGTTTGATTTTGTTACAGGATTGGTTAAATATTGTCAAAACCAAAATAGCAAAGGATATCTTGAATATGTGTAAGCCATTGGAGGTTAAGGACTTTTGGCACAAAAGAAGTTTTAAAGATGATTTGATTTTATATATTGTAACTTTATAACAATAAAGCAATCCTAAGGATCTTCTGATCCTCAGGATGGCTTGATTTACTCAGATTATTGTATATATAGAGGACAATAGATCCTAAAAGACAATATAAGAATTGCGTTCAAGTATTCAGACTTAGAGTTACTCTGAACAAGCCATTTTTGTGAATGATGTACCAGCTATGAAGTTAACCAAAGATTTGATCATTTTCACCATTTCTATATACTGTGTTTCTCGTAGTAGTGCTTCTAAGGACCAAGGGCCTAGTCTAAAGGAGGTATTGTTTCAGCTGTAATTGTATCAGTTTGATTTCTTTTTTACGATTCAATTCCCTTTCACAATAGTTAAGACGAATGCATAACAATGCTAATGATTTCATATGGTTTTCATACAAAAGATAGATATCTCTCTTGAGTGTTAATGATTTTTTATTCCAATTTCCATTAATGTAGTTTTTTTCTTGACATTTCCTCATGTTTTCATACGTGTTGTTCCTTTTACTTAAGATTTGCATTTGTTGTTCCTTTTGAATAGGTTACAATAATTTGTTGTTCCTTTTAGTTAAAGTTACAATATTTATTCCTTTCCATTTAGTTATGTTTGTTGTTCCTCACAATTAGATTACAATTGCAGTTTCTTTCCATTAGAATAGTTCGTTATTTCCTTTCTAGCAATTCGATTCCTAGTTAGTGGTCAATTCTGCAAGTCGTTACTCAAATTCAATCATTGCTTTCCAGTTAAATGAATTTAGCAGGCTAGCTAGTTCCTTTTCATTCACAACATGTTAGCAATTATATTTCAATTCTGTTAAGTAAGATCTTAATCTTAGAATCTTTAAATGAACATTTGAGGAACTTGATTGTGGATAAACTTAGTTTTTCTTTAGCTACTCGATTTTAGCCTCTACAAGCTATCTGCATAGACTTTGTTGATGTTCTTGAGATAAAAGACGAATCCTTGGGTTGATAAATTAATGTTAAACTAAGGTTGTTTTTAGGACATCTTTAGATCCCAACATTTTGGCATTGTTTTCGGGGAGAATTTCAAAGGTATCATAGATCATGCCTCTGGAGGAAGAGGTATTGAAGACAGAAGGTAAGAACCTACGCAGGAAATAAGTAAGATGCTTATGCCAATGCCTACCTCCATCTAACACATTAAGAGGTTGCATAGGTATTTTCTTTCTTGAATTTATTTTTGTGTGAAGTGTGTATGTCTAAGAAGAAAGATCTTGAAAAACCAAAACCCCCACCAAAAATTACCAAACCCCAGGGCCCGGTGCTCCCTGGGAGAAGCACTTTCATAGACGACATCATTCGAAAAGCCAAATCTCAAGCTTCGGTTGGATCTAGGAAAGGATATATATGAATCCATTAGGAAGCAGTCTCACCAACTACAACCCACGCTGAGATTCACAGCAAAATTGAAGCGACTGAAGAAAGCTTTCAGAGCATAGATCTTCCACCTCTCACCCCTTTAGAAGAGTGAAATTCTTGTAATATGGAGGAAGGGGAAGGAGAAACTAGCGGGGTTTAAAAGGCATATCCACCACCACCCATTCATCCTAAATCCCCTGAGAAAGAAGAAGGAATACCTAAAATATCAGATAGAGGGAGTGCAATCAAATCCCCTAGAGGGTCAAATAATCAAACACTGCGAATAAAATACCAAGATCAAGAAATCCCTGAATATTTCTGGCACATTTTCGATCATATGGCACAACCAAATCAACAACGTCCCTAGAATTCCACATTGGAATATACGATAGTTGATCCAATTACCAATGCCCCCATGAAGGCAATTCCCCTACAAAACCTACCAAGCTTTCACAGATTGATCTTAGAAGACTTGGATGCATTCTTATTTGAATTTCATGTCCTATGTAGAGGGTATGATTACACCTATGAACCCCAAAAATTAAAATTGTTCCCCTCCACTCTCAAAGGAGTAGCTCTACGCTGGTTTATGGGACTAGGGGGCAGAACTATAAACTCATGGGATGAGATGAAACATGCCTTCTTGACAAAATATTAGGATTATTGTAGAACCAGAGACTTGAAAGATGAAATATTTCAAATGAATGCAAAATAAAATGAATCATTAGAAGAATATGTTGAGAGATTTTAGTATAATTTACAAAGATCACCCTATGGTACCTTACCAAGTGAAGTACTTAAGGAAACTTTGATTAAGGGTATAAAAGATGAATGGGTAGAAACATTGAATCTAATGGGAAAGGGTGACATTTATCAAGAAACTTATGATAACATCATTTAATTGTGTATTAGGTGCTCATGAGGAAGCACACGGACTAGATCAGGAATGTAGACTTCCCTCACCAAAAGTAACAATACTACACGCGGGGGTGTTATGCGAACTGAAGTTGGTAATCTCTTAGAAAATTTCAAAACATATATTTTGAGCACTCTGACTACACAATTGGATGTATTGCAGGACAAACAGAAAAAACAGAAGCATAACAGACTTTGGCCATATTTTTCCACAGATGTAGAAGAAAACATGGTCAAAGGGATTTCCCTTTGGATGTGGTTCGGGTTTTCTTTATTTGTGCCAAGGATCATGACACAGAACAATGCCCATTGCTCCCTAGACTAAAATTTGTCTTTAGAAAAGCGGAAGAAGAAACAAAGCCATTATATCTGATGGCTCAACATTGTCAATAGCAGAACGAAACTTCAAATACACTACAAAACCCTTTCTCTCTCTTTCCCGCACAGTATAATCAGCAGCAAAATCTTGGTAACACATGGCAGGGAAAAAAGTTTACTAATCAGAACTGGCAACCCCACCAATACCCACCTGCAAATCCCACTTGGTAAAACCAGTCCGTTGCAAATCCTGTCTGGTAGAACCAACCAACTACAAAGTCTACTTGGCCTAACTCACAATATCCCACCTCACCCTGGAAAAATTCAAATAACCCCTACCCTTCACAGTGGCCCAATACGACTGCCCAAAACCCAAATTGGAACCAGAATTGCAGCGCCCCATGGGGATAAACAATCAACCCATGGGAATGGACCCTCAAACCCAACCCACATTGAAAGCTCCACTCCAATTGCCCCAAAACCCTCAATCGCAATTGCACCCCCAATTACCATCCCATCCTCACCCAAATCCTAATAATAGACCCGCTTATCTCATCTAGGTTATGGAGAACGGGGAAGGGGAAACCAACTCGGTAGGGTGCAATGAACTTTGGTTGAGATTGGGGCGTATAATCTCTCCTGAAGAAAATAACATTTCTCAAGAGCAGGAGAATGAAAAACAACCAGCAATAACACCCTTGACTGTGGTAATAAAAAACGAAATCGAGCAGGGGGGAAACATAGTTGAATCACAGGATCCTGATAAGGATGCAACTCCTTCCCCTCTATTCCCCAAAATGTTGATGATAGAAAAACCTGTTAAATATCCCAACTTTGAAATTGTAGGGGAACTCAAGAATTTATATGTCAAGATTCCACTCTTGCAGGCACTAAAAGATATTCCAATTTACGTGAAAAAAATCAAGGAACTATGTGGAAGGAAGCCTATTAGGAAGATAAAAAATTCATCATCGACAGTTCGCATAGTAGGAGCCTTGCCTGATCTAATTATTTGTAGACAAGAACCAATCAAATATGAAGATCCATGGAATCCCATAGTAACAGTTCAGATTCAGGGTTGTTCTTTTCCAAATACACTAGTTGATTTGGGAGCGACCATCAACATATTGACTATGGAAACCTGCAATACCCTGAGTTTTGACTCCTTCGAACCCACCACAATTATGTTACAATTGGCAGATCAATTGGAGGTTTGACCAATTGACACATTACATGATATAGCCATCTCCGTCAACTTTTGGGAGTATCTGACGGATTTTCTCATCATCAACCTAAGAAAAGGACTTGAAGGGAATCCATTGATACTGGGCAGACCATGGATCGCAACAACAGATGCTTACATAGGATGTCAAATGGGTAATATGGCAATTGCTCGAGGAGGTGTCATAAATAATCTCATCTTATATCCTCCTTCCAAGCCAAGCCCAACTTTTGTATATCCACAATTACCACCACCACGATATCTAGAAAAGGATTTACGAGCCCCTCTCACGCTGGAAGAATCCCTCAGACTTAAAAACTAGCTAGAGGATGATGTAATCAGTGGTTTTATTAATAAACCAGCCTTCGTGAGTAACTTAACCTGCCATATGCTCCAAGATGTTCTAGACTGTGAAGCACAACGAGACCCACTAGAAGATTTAATGGAACAACAAATTCCAACTACAACTATTCATAACAACAAATCTATCGAGATTGCACTAGGGAGGTTTCTGAACATCAATGCCAATTTAGATGAACAACAACAACAAAAATCTAATTCAAGTCCTCTCCAAATACCAACAGGATTTTGCATGTGAGTATTATGATATGAAAGGTATTGATCTACAACTCTGCACACACCACATTTATATTGAAAAATACGCTCGACCTATTCGACAGTCGTAGAGAAGACTGAATCCTCATCTCAAGGATATTGTTAAGGAATAATTACAAAATATATTGGATGGATATTTTATATACCCTATCTCAGATAGTCGGTGGGATTCCCCATTAGTGATCATCCCAAAGAAAAATGGGAAGTGGCGAATTTGTGTTGACTACAAGGAACTTAACAAAGCCACTCAAAAGGGTCATTTCCCCTTACGTTTCATCGATCAAGTTCTAGATACTCTGGCATGAAAGAATTTTTTTTCTTTCCTAGATGGTTTTAGTGGCTACAATCAGATCCACATCTCCCTAGAATATCAATATAAAACTACATTCACCTACCCCTGGGGTACCTTTGCATACAGAGTATTTCCCTTTGGACTATGTAACGCTCCAGCCACATTCCAAAGGGCCATCCTAAGCATATTCAACGACCTGATCAGTGAAGGGATTGAATTCTACATGGATGACTTCACTCCTTATGGTGACAACTTTGACCAAGCACTGAATAATATGGAGAAGGTACTAGAACGGTGCATTGCTACCAGATTATGTTTAAGCCATGAAAAATGTCACATGATGATGACAGAAGGTGTGGTACTAGGGAATTATATTTCTGCAGATGGAATTAGAGTAGATCCATCAAAAATGAGGTAATCCTTAATATACCTACACCACACACACAAATAGAGGTACGTAGTTTCCTTGGTGCTTCTAGATACTATTGTAGATTTATGGAAAATTTTGCAAGAATTGTTGCACCTTTACATGCTTTGACTGGTAATGTGGAGTTTCAGTGGTCTAACAAGTGTGATGTGGCATTTTCAAGACTCAAGAATCTGATATCCATAGTATCGGTGTTGAGGGGACCAAATTGGAAAATACCATTTCACATCTCCACTGAAGCATCAGATATTGACATAGGCGCCGTCCTTGAACAAAAAAAGACAAGAAACCTTACGCTATTGATTTCATTAGAAAGAATCTTACTCCAGCTGAACTTAATTATACAGTAACAAAAAAATATTTTTTAGATGTTATACACACCATCAATAAATTTCGTCATTATATAACAAGCTATCTCGTTATAATGTATACTGATCATTCTGCTATTATATATCTATCTAATAAATCAATCACTAATGGATGGGTCACTCGGTGGTTATTACTCTTGCAGGAATTTGACATCACCATCAAAGATTGACCCAGGAGAGAAAATCTTGTTGCAGACTTCCTATCCTACATACCCAAAACAAATTACTCCTTAACAGTTGAAGATCAATTTCCAGATGAGCATCTGTTTACCGTTACCACAAATTGACCTTGGTACGCTGATGTGGCAAATTATCTGGTAGTAGGAATATTATCGACACATCTATCATCAAGGGAAATAAAATTGATCATCTAGCATAGTGCACGATTCGCATGGATCATCAGATATCTCTTCCACATAGGAGTTGATCTCCAGAACCGCAGATGCATAAAAGATGACAAAATCTACGACATAATAAAGGAAGGACATGATGAACCCTGTGGTGGGAATTTTGCAGGCTGCAGGACTAGACACAAAATTTTACAGATGGGTTACTATTGGCCCTCAATATTTAGATATGAGAAGAAATACGTCCATACCTGCGACATCTATCAACGGATGGGAAAATCAGGCCAGGCTGATGAAATTCCCTTGAAAGCACAAATAGTCATAGAACCATTTGAAAAATGGGCACTAGACTTTGTCGGCCCCTTCAATCCAAATTCAAATCAAAAGGCCTATATTCTAGTTGCTACAGACTACATGACTAAATGGGTAGAGGCAGAAGCCCTACCAAATGTAATAGAAGAGGTAGTCATCAAATTTATTTTCAAATTATTTGTATGCTATGGACTACCCATGGAAGTAATCATTGATGGGGGGTCACAATTTACAGCTCATAGAATCACCACCACCCTAGAAAATTATCATATTAATCATAGAGTTACTTCTCCATATCACCCACAGGAAAACGGGCAAGTAGAAAGAACAAACAAGGTCCTGGAGGCAATCTTGACAAAGACTGTCTCAAAAAACTGACAAAATTGGGCTACTGAGCTTCCAAATGCCTTATGGGCTTATCATACAACATGGCGTAACACCACTGGCTACTCTCCTTATCACCTAGTCTATGGTAAAGAACCCATATTTCCAATCGAGATTGAGATTGAGTCCCTAAGGATGTGTAGTGACCGTATTTTCATTAAACTACCAGAAAATAAAATAGAACAGTAAATTTGAAATTTACTAAATTTTTTATTTAATCTAGCATATTCGCTCCCATTTTTCAATAAATAAATTAACAATTTACATAACCATTTGCATAACAAGCTAAATTTACATAACAATTTGCATAACAAGTTAAATTTACCTAACAATTTGCATAACAGGTGAAATAACTTGTTCTGATGCTGTCTCCCTTCGCTTGAACCAATCCACAGCAGCTTGCTCCTGAAGACACCCCAAAACCATCCACCCTACCGACCAGTACGCCTGGCCCTAGGACATCTATGGACGTCCTAGCCCTCCGAGCCCAAAACCCCTCAGCCCCGGTGCACTGTAAATCCCACTGTCACCACTGTTAACTAACTCTGTCCCAATGCTCCCAAAATCTC
>ML807724.1:51577-84784 GCA_009831015.1 Picea engelmannii | reverse complement strand
AACCCTTAATCAAGGAGTTAATCATACTTCAGCTAATTATAATCAAAATGATTAATTAATAACGTATAATTAATTAAGGTTGTATAATAATTAATTATAATTTAGCTAATGTTTAGGATTATTTATGAAATTATTCATATTAAAAAGAAAAGGGTCATTACAGGATGGACCAAGAAATTGGACTGTATCTAACAATGACACATAAACAACGCCTTCAGAAACTCAACGAATTGGATGAAGCACGCTTATCTTCTATGGAGCACCGAACTGTTATTCAACAACAGAGAGCGGCCTGGCATGATAAGCACATCAAGAAGAAATCATTCAAGAAGGGTGATTGGGCGCTTCTTTACGACTCCAGATTTCACGATTTTCTGGGAAAATTATTGACACGGTGGCTGAGACCATATGAAATTAAGGAAGACCATGATAATGGCACGACCACTTTAAGAACCATATATGGGTCTAGATCTCCATTTCTCATTAATGGGCACCGACTACGACTTTACCATCATTTTCCTTCAAAATAATATTTCTACCAAGAAGTAAGTAAGGATCCTACCGTTCAAATTTTGGCTAGATAGGAAGGTAACATAGCCACCCCAACTCCATAAATGATGAATTTTGTTTACACTGTACATACTGTATATAGTTTTCATTAAGTATTAGATTTTCTTTTTCTTTTCATCTTTTTGAGAAATAGGGAGGATAAATGTAATAAACACAATTAGCACTCTTTTATGTCCCACACTCTTTCTTTATCCTATCACGCGGACCCAGTCTTTAAAAAAAAAATGAATATGTTGTGCTCCATAGCAGTAATAGGGTAACCATAATGAACTCATGACATCAACAAACCATCCCATACTCGATTCTGAAATAAACTGACCCATAATAATTGAATGAAATTAGTTGATGACTAATCAACCTTAGATTCAACAAGAGAACAAATGTTTCCATGGGGACGTTTCCAAAATTATCCATTGAGATGGTTAAAAATTAACAAATGTCATTTATTTGAAAGGAACAATTGTTGTTCCTTCGCGTGATTTTTGTTCATTTGAAAGGAACAACTATTGTTCCTTTGCACGACTGTGATTCATTTGAAAGGAACAATTTTTGTTCCTTCGCACGATTGTTGTTCATTTGAAAGGAACAATTGTTGTTCCTTCACGTGATTGTTGTTCAATTGAAAGGAACAACTTCCGTTACTTCTTGCGACTGTTGTTCCTTCTCACAACTTGTTGTTCCTTTAAAAGGAACAACTACTACTCCTTCTACGTTATTCCTTGTTGTTGTTCCTTTCTGTCATTGTTGTTCAAATGCTCGCCATTCCTTTGGGGTATGCCTTTCATCAAATAATTTTCACTAGCATTACTTCTATTTATCATGGTAATGATCTGTCACTATTTTGTGGGCTATCTGTCATACCTTATAAAAAAAAATTGGATTAATCTCTTCGAAATATTTTAAATCTTGTTCATAACCTATAACCACCATAATTCGTTTCCTTTCCCTATATACATACAAATATACTTGAATGATAATTTTCCTCATATTATAATAAGGAGTCTTAAGAACACTTTTACTTGGCATCCTTACAATTGTTTACGCCATCCCTTACTCTTAAGGAGTAGATGAGCCTCCCTTAATAGAGCCCTTCTAAAAAAGTAAAAAATAAAAAAGTTAAATAAATGCAACTAATAAACTTCTCCCACAAAGAATATGGGGTCTCATCACGAGCCAACCTACCTCAATCATAGGATAATAACCTAAGTGACATCCCCACTATGGCTACCACACCAGGGAAATGTCCTTTTGACATTTTTGTGTCAAAGGACAAGAGGTCTCATCACGAGCCGACTTGCTCACTTAAGTTACAATCTAGTGAGTGGAATTATCATCATCTAGCTACCAAACTAGGATAGTGGTCTTCTCGGGAGAATATAACTCAAATATTTATTAAGGATACAAGCTCATCTATGGGTTAAAAGGCAACCATGTCGAGGCTATGGATGCCTATTAGCAGCATTGGCTCTGCCTGTGGTATGGAAGTTTATTTAAAAAACACCAAGTTTATATGTGTCTCTAGATTTCCTTTACTCAATAACGGGGATATCATTTCGGCTATATTTAATAAACTCGGTAAAAGTAACAACATTATGATATGTGGAATATTTTTAAATGAACATGTTTAATTTATTTGGCTTATTTATCCTTAAAACATTTCTGAGTATAGGTATAATTAATTTGAATTTCCACGAAAGAAGACTATCATTTAAATCATTATCGTTAATATGCTTTTTGGAAAAAAAACTTGTATATGATTGGTCCCCATCAGCGACGGAAGTGAAATTATTACCTCTCACCGGAAATACCTACACTCATTACTTTCACCTACGCTGATGGTCGAGGATGACCTCTACAATAATGAGGGGAGTGAACGTTCAACACGTTGTCCAATAAGATTGTAATGACTGTAATAAATGGAAAATCCACATTTTTATACACTCATCATCTCTGATATTTTATATTTTTGGTAATATTTTCCCTAAAGTTGGTCTAACCAAGTCTGCAACCAGGAACAATAATCGTTCTCATTTTCTCACAGAATGATAGGTGGCCAAAGTGTACATAGGGAACCAACTTTACTACAGGTAATAAAGAAGGAGAGAGAAATTCTATAGTGCATGGGGTGGATGGAGTATTTTAACCGGTTACAAGGTTATGATACGAACATCACGCTTGAATTCTTTCAGAATTTGCAGGGAGAAACCTCCATGGTTCCGATATATACGAATTCCAGTTACTCGAAAAATCGTAGGAGAGGTTACAGATCTCCCTAACTTAGGCATTTAGTGGATGGGAAGATATACAATGCTCAAAGAAGTTGTAGAATCCTTCGTAGATCCTGGCGAGGAATTGGATAAAAAAGGAAAGGGGCTTAGGCCCAACACCCTCAGTGAACCATGGAAAGAAATGGAAGGAGTAATTTAGAGGTACATCACCTGCGATGGGCGATATGATGTAATCCAACCACGCCACCTCAAACTGCTAGAGGAACTCAAACAAAGGTTAGTAATCAATCTACCTTTTTTTCTAAATTCCATGTTACATGAGGTTGTCGTTAGAACACAGAAGTCCAAGGATCATGTTACTATTATCATCCACCATGGATTACTTAAAATGATAGTAAGTAAGGCCCTGAGTCAAACAAAATTAACATGGGGGGATCTTACTGGGACCAATAGACCTCTGGAACTAGAACAACCTGAATTATACCATGAAAATCCATCACAGGAAATTGAGGAGATACAGGAAGGGGATACCACTACCCAAATAGAAGTTCCACCTCCTCAACCTGAAGTCGAGGCATACCCTATCCAAATGACATATGTTCAAACCTCACAGACAAAGGCTCAGACCTCATAGATAAAGGCTCAAACCCCACAAGCAGGACCACTAACTAGAAAGAGAAAAAGAGAAATGGATGCTACTAAAACCCCCATTGAGAGAACAAGGAGAATTAGACAGACAAGAAACCCTGAAGAAATTCAGAACACAACAGAGCATCCCTTACAAGAAAATGACCAGGGTATTGAGCATATAGAAAAAAATTCATAGGGAAACAGTCAAGAAGAAACCCAACCAACATCAGAGCATATGACAAAACAATGTTTGAAAAGCTATGGGGAAGAAATAGCTCAGGTTTTAGGGAGATTAGGAGCCTCAATTGACAGAGATAAATCAAAAGGATATCAAGAACAAGCCTCTTCTTCAAATCCTGTTGAAAATTTCCCTGATATCAAAATGTCATTTCCCAAGGACACAACATATGAAGAACCACATCTTGAGGCAAGAAGCCCTCTTGAATAGACAGAGACTTGGAAGGAACATAAAAAAATATACCTACTGATCAGAATAAGGAATACCTTGAGACTCCTCACAAACAGAAAGAAGGCAAAAGCCATAAGAGAATTAGAAAGCTGAAAAAGGAGAAAAAGTTGTTAAAGAGAAAGGTTAAAAAAGTTGAAGCATTAAAACTGAAGGTTGGCAAACTAAGAGAAATTATTAAAGAATTGAGGAAGCAGGTAGAACAAGAATATAATGCCCACCAAAGAAATAAAAACAAAAGGTCTAGAGTGCAGGGAAGAAACCCTCTTCCTAAAAGAATAGTCACTACAAACTCTATGGGAACATAGACAGACCCTGAAGAGATAACAGTAGAGGATGCAGTAGCTCAGAATGAGGAGGTAATTCCCTCAGAAACTATTGATGCTGAGGTACATAAAGATACCCTAGTCTTAGAGGAAATACCTCAATCCCTCGAACAAGACCCCACCATTAGGAGATTGGAGGAATAATTGATACACTCCCAACAAAGATTGATTCAAAGTAGGAATGAATTGATGACTATGGCAGAACATCTAGCAATTCAATCTCAGGAACAAAATGATATCATTGATAGAATGGAAATAGAGCTTATACAAGCTCAACAAGCATTAAATCAATCTAGAGATGAGATGGGCACTATAGAAGAATATCAAATAGATCAGTCTCGGGAACAAGATGATGTTATTGGTAGGCTAAAGGCAGAGCTGGTACAAGCTCAGCAAGCCTTAACTCAATCCAGAGAAGAAATGATCACTAGGGATGAACATCAAAAGGTTGTTAAACAACTAAAGGATATGTCAGCAACATAAAGTGAAACATATGCTGATCTCACCAAAGCTCAAGAAAATATTAAGAAAATGCAAAGCCAATTTCAAAAAGCTTTGGAGCAAATCAAGAAGATTTGTGATGTTTACTTTGATGCAATCAACTGTAGATCCCCTTCCACCAATTATACCCTATTATTTCTTGAAAGTTACCTGTTGTTAAGGTTAAAATCCATTAGAGCAGGTAAGTCGATTACATTTTCCACTGTCCCCGAGTTCATTTCATGTTTCAGAGAGTAGGAAGAAAAGGTACAGTATTTTCTATGTGAATTATACTTCCATAATTTCATTTTGGAAGATGATAGGAAAAATAACACTGGTCCCTTTATTAGAGACATTTAGTTCCAGGCATTCCTGTCCTTTACTAAGAACTAAGTTAGATGGGGCAAGGCTCACAAGAATTTTATAAATAGGGAAACATGGTTAGATCTCTGGATCAGAGGAGAACCCCTCAAGTCCTTTCCAGCCATTATGCAACATAGAACCTTTATGAAAAGGGGGGGGGGGGTTCAAAGATTCTCTAGGCCCCATACATTGATAGGTTATCCATATCATATGCTTTAGAGAACTCAAAGAAGAAGCTCTTTCTGCTTCTAAGGTAAGATGGGATGCATCCTCCAATGAAATCAAAATTATGGAGCCCTTTAAGTTCAGGAATTTCTTTGCAACTACCTACAGAGTGGAAAGGTATTCTAGACTACTCCTGGAGGAAGGACCTGCTTGGATTGGGTACAGGTATAATCCCCCTTTCCTCTGTTTTCCTCCAGAAAGTTACCAGAAGGATTATCAAATTAACAAGAAAAGGGAGGATGTTGCTTTTGAAGAACTCAAGAGATGTAATGGGTTTAGGAGACCTAATGAACCTACTTTCCCTCCTTATAGTATCATTTCTTTACATGTAAGATATCATATTTCATGAGGACATGCAAGAAGGTAAGCCGGGGGGTATGTTGGGTTATGACAAAGGTACAAATATCCTCCTTATTCACAAAGTTTGTGATACAATCTTGGAAGACTTTTCTGTTAATTAGGGATAATAGAATGGAAAATGATTAATATGTCTTCTAGTGATATTATTGAAGTCATGATGAATAGATTCTAAAATACGGTTGGAATTGTTTGATTTTGTTACAGGATTGGTTAAATATTGTCAAAACCAAAATAACAAAGGATATCTTGAAGATGCATAAGCCATTGGAGGTTAAGGACTTTTGGCACAAAAGTAGTTTTAAAGATGATTCAGCTTTCTGTATTGTAACTCTATAACAGTAAATCAATCTTGAGGATATTCTGATCCTTAGGATGGTTTGATTTACTCAGATTATTGTATATATAGAGGATAATAGATCCTAAAAGACAATCTAATAATTGCGTTCAAGTATTCAGACTCAGAGTTACTCTGCACAAGCCATTTTTGTGAATGATGTACCAGATATGAAGTTAATAAAAGATTTGATCATTTTCACCATTTCTATATACTGAGTTTCTCATAGCAGTGCTTCTAAGGACCAAGGGCATAGTGTAAAGGAGCTACTGTTTCAGTTGTAATTGTATCAGTTTGATTTTTATTTTACGATTCAATTCCCTTTCACAATAGTTAAGACGAATGCATAAGAGTGCTAATGATTTCATACGGTTTGCATATAGAAGATATATATCTCTCTTGAGTGTTAATGATTGCATATTCCAATTTCCATTAATGTATTTTTCTTCTTGATAGTTCCTCACGTTTTCACATGCACTGTTCCTTTAACTTAAGATTCACATTTCCTTCTCCTTTTGAATAGGTTACAATTGTTGTTCCTTTCAGTTAAAGTTACAATAGTTGTTCCTTTCCATTCAATTATGTTTGATGTTCCTTACGATTATATTACAATTGCATTTTCTTTCCATTAGAATAGTTCACTATTTCCTTTCCAACAATTTGATTCCTAGTTAGTGGTCAATTATGCAAGTCGTTACTCAAATTCAATCATTTATTTTCAGTGAAATGAATTTAGCAGGCTAGCTAGTTCCTTTTCATTCACAACATGTTAGCAGTTAGATTTCAATTTTGTTAAGTAAGATATTAATCTTAGAATCTTTAAATGAACATTGAGGAACTTGATTGTGGATAAACTCAGGTTTGCTTTAGCTACATGATTTTAGCCTCTACAAGATATCTGCATAGACTTTGCTAATGTTCTTGAGATTAAAGACAAATCCTCAGGTTGATAAATTAATGTTAAACTAAGGTTGTTTTTAAGACATATTTAGATCCCAACAACCATTACTCGTCATCGATTTTTCTACTGAATTCAAAGCTTGTAACAGAAAGCCCTTATACTGAGGAATCTTGCATATATCCATAACTGCTATATTGGCTTTTAGCTTCTTCAAATATTTGACTACGTTGTAATCTAGTTTGGGTGATTCCTGGGTATGAATGTGTACATGATTTTTACCGAGAGCGAAATATGTTTTTGGGTGATCGGGAGTTATCTTACTTTTCGAGGCCTGGGTGGTGTCTGTATCTTTCGAGCTAGGAGAGCCCTTACTATGCATCTGTATCACTAAAACTTCCACGGGTTGTTCCCGAGACTCAAATATGTCATCAGAAGACATGATCAAGTTGGGATCCCATATCAACATGCATGTATCTCATGGTGGGTCAATCTCTTCTTGGTCAGCAATATTCATGACCAAGATGTTTGGTTGTTTGGTCAGGGAGACTTCATCTAGAAATCGACTGGCCATCAAATTCATGGCATGTACCCATTGAGGGAAATCTCTTTTAGATTGGTTTTCTTGATGATAAGTACAGAAATAGTCAGACGCGACATTCCCTAGATCAATGTTTAAGTTGGTTGGGGAAGGTTCAATTGATTTGAAAGGAGGGTTTATTATAGGGCCTTTGGCCTTAGTTTCCCTCTCCGACATTTCTCTTCATGTCTATGATCTCATTTGATAATTTCTTAACCATGCGTTGTAGATATTCTATATCTCCATTACCTTTGTCGGGAGTTTGTTCAACCGATTTTCCCAACGGTCTAGTCAAAAGGAGTCCTCTCCTAGGAGGGGGTTGGGATTCTTTCTTTACTAGAGAGGCTTGACCTTCTTTACATCCTTTCATCTAGAATTCTATTGTCTTGGCTTCTTCAAAATTTTCTGTCGGGGTTTTCTTAGAGGATCTCTTTATAAACATAGAAATAGAAGTCGAGAGTGTGTTAGCATAAATATCGACCTGCAACTCTTGAGTTGGTTTTACCGTAGGCTGGAATTTGTTCAAAATGGTCGTGAATATTTGATTGAAATACTTGACCCTTTCTTTTGGAATCATGGTGGCCACAAACAACTAACCCATCAGAGCTCCTCTAGTAGTTTCCTTTGCAAATTTATCTAGAAAATATTTCTGGAACCTGGTCCATCTAGTTATAGATCCCACTGGCAGATTAAAATACCACATGGAAGATGAATTTTCAAATGTGTAGGGAAAAATTCTCTAGACTACGTCTTCATGTTGAACATTCATGAGTCTAATCTCAAGTATGAACTTCTTGATGTGATCTTCAGGTAAACCTGAAGTCTTAGGTCGTACTTGGGAAGCATCTTCTCCAGGTACTAGGGAAGATTATGTACTCATCCATGGATGGCCACGACGTCTCTGGCCAACCAAGGTTGTTTTTTATGAAGTGGGATTTCCCTTTCTTCCTCATGGTTATTATTTATTTCCATATATTCGGAATCTAAGTCAAACTCTTCTTCTTTCGAAAAGTCGTTTGGCTCAGAGATGTCGCTGACTGGCATTTCGGGTATCAGATCAAGAGGTTCTTGAATTTTGGTAATCGTGAAATCTATTAAGTCTTCTACAGAGTGTATGAAAACCTCGTTGGGAGTGCTAACCACTAGATTACTTTGTTTTTTTCTTCGAGGGAGTATGGGAGCTAAGGAAAACACATTGATTTGTCAGGTGTAGGCTCTTGTGATTCTCCTGAATTGATTTACTTCCTCATGAGGAAGGGTGTAAGGTATTTCAGGGTGAAAAGGTTCTTCCTCGGGATGGGGTGATTTACCCAGTTCATGAATACTCAATGTGTGTGGGTTGTCTGTTGAATGAATAGCCATGCATGTGGGTCATTACGAATCTATTGGTTGCTTGAAATGCTACGTAAAATATATATTCATCCATTCATCCTCAGGCCCTCATTCTAGCGGCAATTCTGTTGATGGTTCTTAAATCCCTTGACTAAACAGTAGGAGGCAAACCTGCCACTGAGGCCCAATTAGACTTTGCAGCGTTTGAAGATGGAATGGTTCTCTAGATCTTGCGATCCATTCAATTTATCGATGAGATTTGTGTTTTCTTGTGAAGGCTCTTCTTTTAGTTAGGACTATTCTCTTCTATATTTTCTCTTGGGTGGGACTAGTATGAGAAATGCAAGCCAATATAAACCAACTTTACAACAAAATGGATTAAGTTTTAACTACTGGGGAAGAGGCTGATCTTGGGATAACCCACTGCTCAATTATGCAAACAATGATTCTATACCACAGGACTAGTACTAATACATTAACCATGTGAGCATCCAATTACTATCTAAGAAAATAATTATAAGAAATAAATCACATATGTAATAACATAATGGCAAGAAAAATAATTCATCTACAATAACCTTTCATCACATAATAACAAAATGATTTATCTTCATCTTTAAAGCAAAGAACATCAAGACATTGCACCAGATAACTTGACAACATAATTAATTTCTCTTACTCATTACTGCATCATTCATGAAACAGGATAGGAAGTAGTTATTTTCCAATTCCAATCACATGCATTTGATGAAAATAGTTTGTGTTTGGTCCAGAAGGATTTCTCAATTCCTAGTAGCTTCAAAATCATTCTTAACAACAACAAAAAAAAGAGTTCTTACAACAACCATCGACCTTGAATAATTGGCCGATGTCTTTATTTATAACATAAAGGTTAAATAAAATTAATGGTTAAGTGCAGTTTAAGCAAAGAAAAAATCACCACGTGGCGTTATCTTCTAAAAGTTTCTTTAACATTCAACCTGAGATATTTCTTGGAAAGGGTGACTTTTATCGTATTCAGTCTAGCTGATAAAAAGTTCTTCACAAGTTTGGGCCCATGGAAACCTGTGTTGTTCCATCGGAGCCGCATATATTCCCCTGATGACTATTGCATGTGCCCGATACTTTAATAAATTGGAGTTCAACTACTGTAGCATGGTTCGGGCCTTGATCAGAGGTTCTGTGAATCGCTGCACTTGCCCTGGCCTCGCATCGATCATCTTTGTTAGCTCTTTGGTCCATATCGAGTCTTGTTCGGCATGAAACTTGACCATGTCACTCAAGTCGATAAATTTATCAGGGGTGACAAACTCAGGGAGCCTGATATCCTTCATTTCTCTTTTGATTCTGCTTTGATGTTTCTTTTGAGTTCTTCGACGAGATGACAGAGCAAGCTTTGTTCGGTAACCAGGAATATGTCGTGATCCCAGTCGCCCCTTCAAATGAACTGCAATGTATTTTTCCACGTCAACGCTCTTCTTCAATTTAAATGAATTATGTCAGTGCGCCATAGAATAGAAAATCAAGTACGACAGATATGAGCATCAGAACTGTCACAGTAGTTGCTCGACCTTTGGGGATAGGAAAAGATACCAGAGTCAAGCCTGCATGCATATGCTCCCAAAAAGTTGGATATCGTAATAAGGAAGCTGTTAAATGCCTCCAGAAGCCGTATCACCAAGTGTGTCAACTATCAATCGTTAATAATGGAAGCTGGGGAGTTTAGAGAGATTGGAGTGATCGTACCGTATATTCCCTGCAACTCTGATAGGTGACATTTTATGTGTTTTGGATTGCATCTGTCGAGTAGTTGTGATGCATTAAATATTCAAGACATCATGTAGTGAGGCATGAGTGTTCTTTGACATGCTTTGTTTCACTTCTTTGTTCCACTATAAATTCTAGGAGTTCTGTGGGGAATTATATGCATATGTCAAGTTTATACCTCTGTAACGTTGTTCTTGTGAGTTTATTCTAGTCATATGTCTTATCCACTACATTGTTTCACTATGGGATCCCCTTTAAACAAGAGACGGGGTTTACAAGGAAGCCAGAGTGCCAGGTCTGAGCCCCAGAATGAAAGTGACTCTTTCTTATTGGCTTCCAGTGTCCCTGAAGCTCTAGTGGGAGATACCATCCTTTGCTTGGAAACAATGTCAGCATCTCCAATGGAGGTAGGGGTGGAGAGAATTTCATCTAAAATAAATATGCTGGGGTCATGCCCTCTCAGGAGAGGACACCATGTAGAAGGGGAAGGCCTAGGTAAGATAAGGGAAAAAGGGAAGAAGACCACCTCCCAGCTGAGCTGAGTGTACATCCAGCCACTAAGGGGTCTATGATGCTCACTAATTGGTCAGAACCTGTCGGGACTATCAGTAGAGGAAGTGGGAGACGAAAGGGAAGGTCAAAGGAACCGGGTTCTCCTGTGAAGAGTCTCATCCAATAGTTAGAGTAGGCCAAACTTGCCATAGATCAAGTCTACCAAGAAAATAAAGAGTTGTGGATCCAGTTAGCGACGAAGAACTAGGAGGTATCGGCATTGTAGGGTCGCGAAGGAAGCATAGTTTGGCTCCAGAGGTAGATTCGAGAAGCACAAGATACAATTGTGTTGTTGTGTGAGGTGAAAAGGATGATAGTGAAAGAGGAAAAGAAAACATTGCAGGGTGCAAGGAGTAGTCCAGGAGAAGGTCCATGTGCAGGAGCTACATAATGGGCGGGCTCTTGTTTTGCGTTCTCCGAAGTGATGCTGGACAGTTTTCTCCATTTTGTATTGTAAGGGATTTGCCTTCTCACTGTGACTGGGCCAATTATTCAGGACGTTGGTCGTGTCTAATTTTATGTAACCCAAGCTTGGTGGGATATCTAATTATAACAAAAATATGAGAGTGTCTTGAATGTATCACGTTACCTTTTTGTATATAAATTTATTGTGTTTTTTTATCTAAGTTTTTGTGCAAAATATGGAATTTATAATTGTTATTATTCTGAGTTGCCTTGTAAGTTTTTTGATATGTTCCTTTCAAAACTTATGATGTTTATGGATGTTGACGTGGCGTTATTAATTAGGGGTTATTAAAATATTTAAACATAAAATTTAACACTCGGTTAGGAGAGTTAGATACCGCGATTGCTGATGCTTGGAACACGTCGGGGATCAGTATTAAAATGAAAAATTAATTTTTAGTTTTTCTTTGTGGATTATCATTTTTTTAATTTCTGACGCTGAAATCATTTCGAGAGTCGGCGATACCACTTTTCTCCTTGCACGACACTTATTTTTCATTTTCTTGCCGAAGCCAAACGGATCGGCCTTCAGCAATATTCCTACCGAAGCCAAACGGATCGGTCTTCGGCGATATTCCTACCAAAGATTATTCCCAGAAAAGAGAGACTTCCATCCACCAACGTCAATGAAGATCGGTGCGTGGCTATTTTGAACTTCTTCAAGATATTTTCATCACCTTTGACCTTTACTGATGTCGAAATTCCTAAGCGTGTTGGGGAAATCTTTAGACTTTCGATTCCTTAAGTAGTTGTTAAGTCCCATTTAAAGTTAAGATGATTCTTTGTTGTGTGTTTGAGCATAATTTAAACAATTTTAACATGAAACATAAAAGATAGGTGCAGGCATCAGTTTCATACTGAAGTGAAAACGGACAGTGCAAAGGATCAAGTGGTACCCAAAAAGTAGAAATGGACATAGACTTTTTAGGGTGTGTTGAGTGCTCAACACATCCTTCTGTTAGACTGCGTGTGTTTCCTCCTGTCATATTCAATCTCAGATCAATAGGGGCATGCAATACGAAACCATCCATTACAGTACCTCGAGATGACAGTTCTATCTCCTTAGCAAGAGATTTCACACCTTCTATTTATGGACTAAATTGAGGTTTTAACTACCAGTCCTTTTTCATTAACTAAATCCTCCTCGGGATCGAATCATGGTTGGACGGTTAGCGAGTGACCATGTGCCACTCATGGATTGGGCATTGAATAAGAATGTGAATTCGAGCCACAAAAGTCAGTCTTTTTCCATAGGATGAATCCTCTTCGGGATCGGGAGGCATCTTGACTACTAGGGGGTGGCCACACGCTGGTGTTGCATACAATGTTGTAGGAGCATGTGATTTTAGGGCCGTCGAAAGAGGTTTGGTCCCACATCGATTTAGGGCCCAAAATGCACTGCTTTCTACCACATAGCCTCCCCACAAGACCATGGTTTGGATTTCATCCCACCCTTCATATTTTAATGCCTCCGCAACTTGTGGCACTGAAATGATTGGTGGTCGTCGATCCGATCGCGCTCTGTGATCTGGGCATGCCGACTATTTTAGTACCCCTCCCAAATTTGTATATGCCTGTCAATTGTGGAAACCTTCCAACTTTGTTTAGAGATGGTACCAAATCGAAATGTTCAATGGATTTTTGTTGTTGCAAACTACACTCGCTTGCTTTTCTACACCTATGGCTGTCAGTTGTGACCTTGGAAAACTTTATGTGATAACATTTGGCTCCATAGGGGATGGCATGCTCCCTATGAGCTTCCAAGAACACACAGTTCTAGTGCCTTATCCTTTGGGTTGTGGAGTTGAGATCAAATACATCCTGCTGAGGACCACAACCGACATGTACACTCTTCTACTTACAAAAACTAAAACAAACACATGTGCTCAAGAAAAAGCTTATTTATGTATAATTCTAGACTAACTATTTTTTTTTTTAAATGCTAGGTGAAAGCAAACTTCCACCATATCCACCCAAACTTCTTGGTAATATAATTCCTCCTTTCAATGCACATTATTCTCAAAACATAAAGGAAGTATGACAAGATAATGAAGACATTATTTGTAACATTGTCAATACCCTCAAATGATGATGAGACGAATAATTTTGTAGGCTCCAATTCTTTTGGAGAACTCAACTCCATATATAACCCCATAGGGTCATAAAATTTATAATATGGCACGCTAAACTGGTAAGAAATTACCTCCTTTACTTCATTATTTCTCACCTGTCATTTTATGTTCTTAGCATGTACAAGTGGGTAAAGGATTGATGCAGGTTGGCTAATCCCAGGTGATATTTTCTCATTTACAAGTGTTGGACTTGAGATAAGATGGACATTTAGCTCTTCATTTTCTCCTTCATGGCCCTCCCAAGGATCAGGTTCATAATTATCATACACAAGAACCATGCTACAAGGTTCCAAAGAGGCTATGAAAAAGATCTTCTCTTCATCATCTTCACTGGGATATTCATCAAAAATTGGTTGTTTTTGGTTAGTATTTGAAACAAATTCGTCATCATAAGAAGGGATTCCAAAAACATTTGTTTCAAGGACATGAATATCCTCTGCATTTCCTTTATAAGAGAAAAAAAAAACATCTACCTTCAATTCTGAAAATCTAGGAAAAAATGGAGAGAAATCTTCATTAGTTTTTTTAACTAGCTTATCATCTATCTCAGCTTCATAGTCAATCGAAATATCTACTACATAATACACTTTCTCTTTGACATCGGAATATTCAGAAGAGACATCTTTATATTAATGAATATTTAAAAAAATAGATACATATGATATGATGCCAGATGTTTCTGTGTTATTTCTATCATAATGAATATCATTCAACACCTCATGATATTCATGGTAAATGTTTTCTTCTACAATAAATTATTCATCACAAATAAAGATTTCATGACTAGAAGAATATTTATGGAGAAAAGAAAACTCTTCACAACATCCCTCAAAAATACGTTCAGCTGAAAAGTACTCTTTACAAAATGAAGTAAAACATGCATGAAAACCTGTCAAAGAGTTTACTTGCAGTTGGAAGAGATCGACACCAATCATGAGCAATCCCCTCTATTGAATAACTGAAAAGATTTATCTGAACATATTTATGAACGATATGAAGTTGATAAATAAAATCATGAAAATACAACAAGTGTTCAGTTGGTACCTCCCACTCTTCTCCATGAAATTTAGGAAGGCTGCTTTCCCATTCATCTCTACTAGGAAATGGATTAGGGAAACCAACTATTTTTGAAAAATAATAGAAGGAATACCTCTAAGATTAAATCTTCCCCATTTCAAACCAGTGGAGTTTCCATGGTGAATGATGAGTATTCAGAATAATGTGTCCAACTTTAGTCACCATCTAAAAGTAGATCTCTGCAATGTCATTCTTCCTAAGGAGCTTTTCAATCTGGAACAACAGCTGAAAATCCTTCTCAAGAAAGATTTCCTTTCGTGATAATATTTTATGGGTCTACTTCAGGTGTTTTCAGAGGAAGATATGGAGTATACCTCATGTGTCTGCCTTTGGGAGACACAACTGAAATAGTGGAGTCACCAGGTGCAAGTTGCAATCTTCAAGGTACTGATTTCTGATGCACCTTCATAATCAGAATTTCTTTGTTGTTCAATCCCAGGGAAATGTCTTTAATTCTCTCCCCGACAATGATGCCATTAATTTTAGCACTAAGATTCACCCTCAGACTACAAGAGGATAAGCCAAGTACCCATCAAAATGTTTGTGGAGTTAGGTTTATGAGTGGAGATCAAATGGAGAAAGCTTGGTACAAGAATGTTTAAACATAGAAACTGGACAAGCAATGCATAAAGAAATGAGTTCCTCATTAACTTCAGTCAATGGTATAAGGATAAAGGTGAGAAGGAGGAAGAATTAGTGAGGAGAGTGGACAATTCTACCATGAGCATCCAGCCTTCAAGAAGCTTGGTGAAGAAAAACTCAGGCACAAGAGAACTCTTGAACTTAAGCTCCAGACACTGAAATAAATTACAGCAGCATAATAATCAAACCTCCATTACCATGTGACTACAAAAATGTGTTTGGATCCTCCATGCATGAGCATTTCAACATAAGAGGAAACAAGGAAACAAAGAAAATACTGAGAGAGGTCAAAACAACATTATTATCAAACCCACATTACAATACAATTACAACCCTCGTTTGGACCGGGCCTCCATGCACAAGTGTTTCAACACAGATTAAACAAGATGATCAAAGAAGTTGACTTCTATTAATGAGAAAGTATCAAGTCTCATACATAACCAGAGAACAACTATGTTATAAAAAATTACAAAATGGGGAACTTTGCTAAACCATCGAAGACCATAAAAAAATTCTTGAACTGATCTATTTATACTCAGATCCGTCCACAACTTCCAAGGGTGTGATATGGCCATCCCATTTAAGGATTTACACCTGTGCATGATTCTATCAAAGTGTGTGTGTTTCCTCTTGTGAGACACAATATCATATCAGTATGGGTCTGGAAGACAAAACCGTCCATTGCGGTACCTTGGACTCACAGTTTCGTCTCCTCGGCTAGAGATTTCACGCCTTCTATTTATGGACTGAGCTGAGGTTTCAACTACCAGTCTTTTTTCATTAATTGAATCTTCCTCGAGATCAGAGCGTGGCTAAATGATTAGCGGGTGACCACATGCCACTCATGGATTGGGCAATGAATAAGCATGTGAATTCGGGTCACAAAAGTTAATCTTTGTTCATAGGTTGAATCCTCCTTAGGATCGAGATGTGTCTTGACTACCAGGGGGTGGCCACATGCTTTTGTTACATACAACATTGTAGGATCGTGTGATTTTGGGACCATCGAAAGTGGTTTGGTCCCACACCACTTTTAGGCCTTAAATGCACCGCTTTCTGCCAGGTAGCCTCCCCACAATACCATGGTTTGGATTTTGTAACACCCTTTGGATTTTAACACCTGCGCAACTTTTGGCACCGAAATGATTGGTTGTCATCGATTAGATCGCACTCTGTGATCTGGGCGTGCCGACTATTTTAGCACCTCCACCAATGTTTTATCCACCTGCCAATTGTAGAAACCTTCCAACTGTGTTTAGAGATGGTACCAAATCGAAATGCACAGTGGAGTTTTGCTACTTGAAACTACACTCACTTATTTTCCTGCACCTATGGCTATTAGCTGTGACCTTAGGGAAGTTTATGTGATAACACCTATCACTTATAAGTCTTTTTTGTGGTACCACCCACCCATTTTTCCTTACTCGAACTTCCCCTCTCCAAATGGCCACAACTCGAAACCAAGGCATGCAAGCTTCCATCAATCACGTGACATCTGAGATTGCCTCTACCAATTCCCTCCTTGCACAAATTGAGACCCAAGTCAACAAAACATTTGACACCATGGAATCCAACTTCATGAACCAATTTAATAGACTCTAGTATGCTTTCAACCAGTTCTTAAACCGCCCTTCGGGTCCTTCCTCCTCATACCAACCCAATGCTACTGATTCCTCTCATTCTCTGCATTTTCAATCCAACTCCTTTGAACTTGACCCCCGTCTTCCCAGTGCCGAGGTCAATAAATTTGATGGCTCTGATCCTACGGATTGGGTCACTCAAATGGAGCAATATTTTTCTCTGCATGGTATTAATGATGACTTGGCCAAACATTTTTTTGGCATCCTCTATCTAGATCCTAAATGATGACAATGGTGGAAATGGTGTAAAAATCCATGCCAAGGGTATATTTCTTGGACCCAGTTTGTTGCAAAGATCTATGACTTCTTTGAAACTGATACCCACTATCTTGGTCATTTGACCAAGTTGAAACAATCAGGCACATTAGACGACTTTATAACTTATTTTGAGCATTTGGACTTTTAAACTGAGGGTATGTCAGATTCTTTCTTCTGTGAATGATTTATTAGTGGCCTAAAGGATGAAATATGATCACAGGTTCTCAAGGCCTACCCTCAGACTTGGTTGGAAGCTACTAAACGTGATAAAGAGGCCCAACAAGTTGTTTTTTCCTAGAACTAGAAACCCTTGTTTGTTCCTCACCCTTGACCCTCTAGTCCTAACCCCCCTATCACTCCCCTCAAGGTCCAGACATTAACTAGGGATGAAATGGGTGAACACCAAATGAAGGGTCTTTGCTATAATTGTGATGAAAAATATTTTCTAGGGCACAAGTGTAAGGAACAAGAACATTTTATGGCCATTTTCGAAGATGTTCCCGATGAAGATGTGATAGTTCCACTTTTTTAAGAGCCCTCCCTTCCCGATGCTACCTAGGAGCTCGCTAACCCACCTAAAGTTGAAGCACTCATTTCCTTTCATGCACTCACTAGCTTCTCTGCTCCACAAACCCTCAATATCATTGGTTGTATTAATAATAGGAAGGTCATCATCCTTGTTGATAGTGGTAGCACCCACAATTTTATTCATCGTTGCATTGCCTAGGAAACCAATTGCTATATTCGTGTTGTCAATAATTTTCAAATCCTGATAGACAATGGTGGGTCCATGAAATGTGGTGGGCATTGTGAAAATGTATGTCTTCAAATTGAACATTACCACTTTAAATATCATATGTTTTCCATTGAAATGGGTGGTTGTGAAACTATGCTAGGTGTTGAATGGTTACACACTTTGGATCCCATTCTTATGGATTTTAAGGAATTAACCATGCAATTCCAACAGAAGGGACACATATATCACTTTCGAGGTCTCACAGTTGGTTCTCATGAGATCATCAGTTCCGTTCGCATTGAAAATCTCCTCAAGAAAGACCACTCTGGTATTATTTCTCAACTCCATTCTATTCACATGGTTGAGACACCCTTTGTGCATATTGACCTCCAAGCTATTCTCTCCAAACACCAAACAATTTTTTCCACTCCTCAGGGACTTCCACCTTCTCGTGGTGTTCATGATCATTCCATACCCATTGTTCCTAGAATTCTTCCTCCTAATGTTCTCCCTTATCGTCAACCATTTTCCCAAAAGAATGAAATTGAGAAAATAGTGCAGGAATTGCTACAAGCAAGTGTTATCCGCCCTAGTACCAACCCTTATTCTTCTTTTCTGGTCATGGTACATAAGAAAGAAGGTACTTGGAACATGTGTCCTGACTTTTGTGTCCTCAATAAACTCACCATCAAGGACAAGTTTCCCATTCATGTCATTGATGATCTCTTGGATGAGTTGAGTGTTGCTCAATATTTCACTAAATACTTGATTCGTGTTCTGGTTACCACTAGATACGTATGCAATTTGATGACATCCCCAAGACTACCTTTCAAACTCATGAGGGTCACTATGAGTTATTGGTCATTCCCTTTGGCCTATGTAATTCCCCCTCCACCTTCCAAAGCCTCATGAATCATGTCTTCCATTCTTTTCTCCATCATTTTGTCTTAGTTTTATTTGATGATATTCTCATCTATAGTAAAACTTGGCAATCCCATCTTGCTGACGCAACCGCTCTCGCAACAGCTGCTCCCACCAAGACCTTCTTCTTCTATGGCCCGAAGAGTCAAAGACTCTTCCAACTCCTCTCGGGAGTCCTTCTACCCACAGTTATCTCTTCGGCGATCTCCCTTTCGCTTCTCGGGAAATCGGGTTTCGCGGTATCGCGAAACTCATGAGTACAATTCACATGCACCTCAAAACCCCGAACCCCGATGGTCAAAGGGTCAACGCTTCCGTATATCGGGGATTTCCCTATCGGGAAATCAGCACTTCCGCTGTCGCGATTCACATACACTATTAATCCCCGAACTCCGAACCTCCGATGCCACCTGTCAACACCCCACACTATCACCGTGGGACCCATCGCACTTCGGGATTTCGCTATTTCGCCATGGTAGTTTCGACTTTGAAAACGCCGAAGTACCAAACCCCGACTCCCCAGGATCTCATGCCACCTGTCCTTGTCACAATCGATGACCCCGATTAATTTGGGAAATCGCTACTCGCGATTTCGACGTGCTTGCAACTCTTGTCTCGCCAAACGCCGAACGCCGAATCCCGATGGCTTCAACCCTTCCTGTGCCTACGGGTTTAACTCCCGCGCATCTTCTCCATGATCCAACGATCCTCGGGACTTCGCGATTTCCTCTTCGCGAGCCTTGACCGTTGATTATTCTCCTTTGAGGAATCCCTCCGCTCCACAGTCTCGTCCTGCTCAATCCTCTCTTGGGTCTTGCTTCCAGGAAGTTTGAAGGGGTCTATTCCTTCTGAGCTTAACTTCTCCCACTCCTTCAACTGAAGGTTGGCGCACTCCTTGCGCTCGGCATCCAATCACTCTCGAAGTGTTGGGTTTCCCAGACTCTGTGCACCTCTGCAACAAAAGTCCCATAGCTTCCTTTTCTCAGACTAACTGCTGAGATTTCAAACTCGGCCTACACTTCTCCTGCATGGCTCTGTCAACCCAATTCAACTTCTGGATGAATGAGAATGAGAGTTTAACTGCTGAGCCCCCTCAACACACTGTCTGCGGAGGAATTCATCTGCACTCTATGCAGGAATCTCTTGGCTCAACCAGAGAAACAATTGAGACTCATTCTCCTCTTTCTCCCACAGATGGAGAATACGATGTCCCTGGTAGTCTTCCAACTCAAGTAACCTATTGCTGAGTGCTCTGGGTATTCAGTAACCCAGTGAAAGCTCCCTCAGTGGATGCTTCCTTCAGATGGTAGGACTCAAAGAATTCTTTCCTCCTGTGTTATCTGCACACTCCCTCAACATCCTCCTGGCGGGGTATCTCTTCCTCCGAACACTCAACAGCTATATTTTCCTTCAGAATTTACAGCAGAGTGCGTTCCTTGCACATACTCAATACCCTCTTGGTAGAACTCCTTCAGAACTACTCAGAGGTTCTGTTCACAACAGTGTCTCGGCTACACTGCCTTGACTATTGAGGTGTTCAGTAACCCCAAAAGTCCTCCTTCTATATGAGTTGTTTACTCCAATGGTTGTGCTCTCAAGGCGTCTTTGTCTGACTCCTCCGAGTTCAGAAGCGCATCCTCTGTGCATCGGTATTCAGAGTCTCAACACTCTGTCACACCCTCATGGCATGAACCCTCAAAGACCTCTCAACCTGAAGTCAAACACACTCCCTACAATGACATAATTACAATCCACAAATGCAACATATATTGAACACATATACAGATATGCATATAATGACAGAAAAATGCAGGAAAAACTGCTCTGTATTAATAATGGCAAATGCCTGTATATTTTACAAATTATTTCTCGAGCTCTCCTCGGCTCTTCAACTCTACCATCCTTACTCTCTCAAAAATGAGATATGAATATCTCTTTTACAACGAGAGGCTCAATCGAGCGCTTCCCTCCAGGATTTCACCTACTCTATTCAATTACAATCAATGAGTTGTCTAGTTCGCTATCGGATCTAGATCTCAACCAATCTCCATTAATGGTCGATCCTATCTAATGCCTGCGCAAAGGCATGGCTTTCCTGGCTCAATAGCCTAAGCACATTAAATTACATTCAATACAAATTCAAATGAGGTTGCGCCTCCTTTCAACCTTTGAATGTGTGCGCGCTGACGTGGCTGGCTGGCTGGCTGGATGCATGGAGAGATGCTCCTGCATCATACTCCACAGCTGCAAAAATCATGAGCTCCTTCTCATGAGCTTCCTCCTTCAGTTGTTGGAAATCCTCCTGGATCCCAAACAAATGTGTGGAGCTGTCCATTTGCTCCACCCTGCCGCTGTTGCTGCTTCCGCTGCGCTGCTGTTGCTTCCTTCTTCCTATTCAACCTCTCCTTGCTGACAGTATCTGCTGATTCTAACATCAACCTGCTGATCTCCATGATTACCTCATCCATCTGCTCCAGTGGCTGGTTTTGCTGTTGCAGTCTCCTCAGCTGCAAAAGATTTTGCCCATTTGAGAGATCATCACTATCTCCCACACCTTCATCTGTTTCCAACTTCATCTGTTGGATGTGCGTGCCCTGCACTTTTACCCTTTCCTCCAGGGTTTCCATCTATTCCCATAGATCAGCCAAACATATGTTGTTTGTGTCTTCTTCTTCTGCTTCTGCTTCCACCCCTGTTGCATTGTTTTCAGCTTCAGTGCTGAAAATGTCAAGCCATTCTTCCGAATGCTCATCTTCCACTTTTGCTCCTTCTTGAGCTTTTACTATCATCCCCATCACTACAGCGCTCCTCTGTTCAGCTACCCAGTTGAAACCATTGAGCCGTTCCCCAGAACGCTCATTCTTTTCATCTACTTGGGCAGCTTTCAACGTTTGCTCCAATTTATTTTCTTCCGCTCGGGCAGTCTTCGCCATCTGCACCGATTCTTCTTGGACAGTCACAGTCGACCGTTTCACTCTTGTTTCTTCACCTGCAACCGAATATTATTCCCCCTCCTGGGAAAATGAAAGGAATATGGAAATTCCCCCAATCATCACGCGGTTTCTCTAATCTTTTGTGGTCAGCTGCACCTGTTGATCCCCTTGCGAGCTCATCTACTCGGTCAGATCCTCTGGCTGAATCTGATTCACCTCATCCCTGCAAAGTGGGATGCTTTCATTGCCTTCCTGGCATACTTTGAGATCCATCGATCCCACCTGCATTAGTACCCATCATTGAACTTGACTCTCCTCTAAGTTCATGAGACTTTCAGACAGTCCCAATATTTCACCTCTGCCCACCTGGCAGTTTAACACGCCTTCGCTACCCTCCTGGCAGTCTTCGATGCTTTCACTGCCCTCCTGGCAGTCTTCGAGATCTTCATCTGATCTCCTTTCTATTTCCTTGCCTAAATGGCAGTTGGAAATTCCCTGGCTATCTTCCCGATAATCTGTGAGATCCTCATCTGATCCCAACTCATTTTCCTCTTGGCCATATGGAATTTCTTCTTTTCTGCCTAACCGGCAGTACTTGAGATCATCAGTCGATCCCAACTTATCCCAATCATCATCATCATCATCGATACCTTTCCTAGTCTCTGGCCAATAGTAACAAATCATTTCTTCTTCTATGGTCCTGAGGTCCTCAACATACCTCAACCATCTTCTCAACAGCCTCTGCTGCCTTTTGACCATCAGTTCCCTGACTGGCCATTTAGCCTTTGGCATCTTCATGAGCCATTTATTAACCCACCTCGGCTTTCTATCCTGCCGCATCCTCATCTCGAGCTCCTCCATCTCTCAATTTATGTTAGCAAGCTCTTTATCCATCTCTGCTGCGTTCATCAACTTCGGGCTCTTCCTTTCAACAGGTTTATGGCCTTCAGTAGCCATGATGTTGTTTCTATCTGTCTTCCTGACAGATCTGCTACCGTCACTCCTAAAATCCTGAGTGCCCAGCTTCATTTTATCCCAGTCTCCTAATGACTGTATCCACGACTGCTGTCCACCTGCACGCTGTCGTCACAGAGTCTTCAGTAACTCTGTCTTCCTCCTTCACCTTCTTGCTTCACCTGTAGTCTACAGATGAAAACCGGCTCTGATACCACTTGGTGCGACCACTCTCGCAGTAGCCACTCCCACCAGGACCTTCTTCTTCTATGGCCCGAAGAGTCAAAGCCTCTTCCAACTCCTCTCGGGAGTCCTTCTACCCACAGTTATCTCTTCGGCGATCTCCCTTTCGCTTCTCAGGAAATCGGGTTTCGCGGTATCGCGAAACTCGTGAGTACAATTCATATGCACCTCAAAACCCTGAACCTCAATGGTCAAAGGGTCAATGCTTCCCTATATCGGGGATTTCCCTATAGAGAAATCGGCACTTCCGCTGTCGCGATTCACATACACTATGAATCCCCGAACTCCGAACCTCCGATGCCACCTGTCAACACCCCACACTATCAAGATGGGACCCTTCACACTTCGGGATTTCGCTATTTCTCCGTGGTCATTTCGACATTGAAAACGCCGAAGTACCGAACCCCGACTCCTCAAGATCTCATGCCACCTGTCCTTGTCACAATCGACGGCCCCGATTAATTTGGGAAATCGCTACTCGCGATTTCGACGTGCTTGCAACTCTTGTCTCGCCAAACGCCGAACGCCGAATCCCGATGGCTTCAACCCTTCCTGTGCCTACGGGTTTAACTCCCGCACATATTCTCCACGATCCAACGATCCTCGGGACTTCGCGATTTCCTCTTCGCGAGCCTTGACCGTTGATTCTTCTCCTTTGAGGAATCCCTCCGCTCCACAGTCTCGTCCTGCTCAATCCTCTCCTGGGTCTTGCTTCCAGGAAGTTCGAAGGGGTCTATTCCTCCTGAGCTTAACTTCTCCCACTCCTTCAACTGAAGGTTGGCACACTCCTTGTGCTCGGCATCCAATCACTCTCGAAGTGTTGGGTTTCCCAGACTCTGTGCACCTCTACAACAGAAGTCCCACAACTTCCTTTTCTCAGACTAACTGTTGAGATTTCAAACTCGGCCTGCACTTCTCCTGCATGGCTCTGTCAACCCAATTCAACTTCTGGATGAACGAGAATGAGATTTTAACTGCTGAGCCCCCTCAACGCACTCTCTGCGGAGGAATTCAACTGCACTCTATGCAGGAATCTCTTGGCTCAACCAGAGAAACAATTGAGACTCATTCTCCTCTTTCTCCCACAGATGGAGAATACGATGTCCCTGGCAGTCTTCCAACTCAAGTAACCTATTGCTGAGTGCTCTGGGTATTCAGTAACCCAGTGAAATCTCCCTCAGTGGATGCTTCCTTCAGATGGTAGGAATCAAAGAATTCTTTCCTCCTGTGTTATCTGCACACTCCCTCAACATCCTCCTGGCGGGGTATCTCTTCCTCCGAACACTCAACAGCTATATTTTCCTTCAGAATTTACAGCAGAGTGCCTTCCTTGCACATACTCAATACCCTCTTGGTAGAAATCCTTCAGAACTACTCAGAGGTTCTGTTCACAACAGTGTCTCGGCTACACTGCCTTGACTATTTAGGTGTTCAGTAACCCCAAAAATCCTCCTTCTATATGAGTTGTTGACTTCAATGCTTGTGCTCTCAGCATGTCTTTGTCTGACTCCTCCGAGTTCAGAAGCGCATCCTCTGTGCACCGGTATTCAGAGTCTCAACACTCTGTCACGCCCTCATGGCATGAACCCTCAAAGACCTCTCAACTTGAAGTCAAACACACTCCCTGCAATGACATAATTACAATCCACAAATGCAGCATATATTGAACACATATATAGATATGCATATAATGACAGAAAAATGCAGGAAAAACTGCTCTGTATTAATAATGGCAAATGCCTGTATATTTTACAAATTATTTCTCGAGCTCTCCTCGGCTCTTCAACTCTACCATCCTTACTCTCTCAAAAATGAGATATGAATATCTCTTTTACAACGAGAGGCTCAATCGAGCGCTTCCCTCCAGGATTTCACCTACTCTATTCAATTACAATCAATGAGCTGTCTAGTCTGCTATCGGATCTAGATCTCATCCAATCTACATTAATGGCCGATCCTATCTAATGCCTGCACAAAGGCATGGCTTTCCTGGCTCAACAGCCTAAGCACATTAAATTACATTCAATACAAATTCAAATGAGGCTGCGCCTCCTTTCAACCTTTGAATGTGTGCGCGCTGACGTGGCTGGCTGACTGGCTGGCTACATGGAGAGATGCTCCTGCATCACTTACCCATGTGGATCAAGTTCTTCATCTACTAACTCAGCATCAACTTTTTCTCAAACACTCTAAATGTTCCTTTGGCACCTCAAAAGTTGAGTACTTGGGTCATATTGTTGGGAAAGCTGGTGTTCGGGTGGATCCTAAGAAGATTACAACAGTGTAGGATTGGCCTCACCCCAATACTATCAAAATATTGCATGGTTTATGGGTTTAATAATCTATTATCACAAGTTTGTTCAGAATGATGGCAAGATTGTGGCACCTCTCACTTCTCTAATTAAAAGTAACTATTTCACTTGGACTCCCACAATTGATATGGCCTTTCAAGCATTGAAGGTGGCTATGTGTACTACTCCGGTCTTGTCCCTTCTTGTTTTCACAAAGACCTTTGTCCTAGAATGTGATGCCTCTGGGAGAGGAATTGGAGTAGTCCTTATGAAAGAGAGAATACCTTTGGCCTTTACCAACAATTTTTTTTGAGAATGCCATTTGGGGCAATCAATCTATGAAAAGGAAATGTTGCCTTTTCTGCATACAATGGATCTATGGTACCCTTATCTCTTAGGGAAACGCTTCCAAATTAAGATATATCATCAAAGCCTCAAGTATTTTCTGGAACAACGAACTTCCTCTCTAGAGAGACAAAAATGGGTAACTAAGCTCTTTGGATATGATTATGAGATCATTTACAAGAAAGGAAAATAAAATGTTGTTTCTCATGCTCTTTCTTGAAAATATGAAGATGAAGGGTCCTTGTTCTCCCTATCCTTCATTGTACCTAATTGGCTCTAAGAGGTTTTCCAGGAATGGCTACAAGATCCTAAAATTTTGCATCTAATCCAACAATTGCAAGACAATTCTCTAGTTTCCCCAGGTTACTCTTGGCACAATGATGAGCTTTGCTACAAAGGTCATTTGTATTTAAGTAAACATTCAAAAATTAAATCCATGGTGCTTTCTCACCTTCATGCTATTCCCACAACTGGGCACTCAGGGTTTACCAAAACCTATGACAGGCTCAAACGTTCTTTTTTATGGGCTGGTATGAAAAAGTACATTCATTTTTTTTTGGAATAATGTGATGTTTGTCAATGTAACAAGGGAGAAATAATCAAATCCCTTGACACACTCCAACCACTTCCAATTCCACCCTCTATTTGGAGGGACATATCTATGGATTTTACTATGGGATTACCTAAATTAGGCAATAAGTCAGTCATCATTGTGGTAGTTGATCTCCTTTCCAAGCATGCTCATTTCTATTCTCTTCAACATCCATTTATTGCATCCAATGTGGCTCAGATTTTCATGGATCCTATCTTCAAGCTTCATGACATGACTCATTCTATTGTTTTTGATCGAGACCTCACTTTCACTAGCAATTTCTGGCAAGAACTATTCAGGCTACAAGGAACCCAATTGCATCTCAACACTGCCTATCATCCCCAGACTAATGGTCAAACTGAAGTTGTCAACAAGTGTTTGGAGACTTATTTGAGGTGTTTTGCCTCTGAAAGAAAAACTCAATGGGCTCAATGGTTACCATTAGTTGAATGGTGGTACAACACTTCTTACCATACAACTACTTGCGTGTCTCCTTTTGAAGTAGTATATGGACAAAAGCCACCTTCCATTTACTCCTACATGCCAGGTGTCTCGAAGGTTCAAGCAGTTGACCAAACACTTAAAGTTCGAGAAGATATTCTACATACCCTCAAAGGCAATTTGGTCATGGCTCAGAATCTCATGAAGCAACAAGTCGATCAAGATCGCTCGGAACGTCAATTTGTTGGAGGAGAACACATATTTCTTCGACTGCAACCTTATAAACAAACTTTGCTCAAGGCCTAACATTGTCAGAAACTAGTGCCCAAATTTTATGGTCCTTAGACAGTTCTCAAGCGTGTGGGATAGGTGGCCTATCAGTTAGATTTGCCTAGTTCTTCTAAGATCCATCTTGTTTTCATGTCTCCTTCTTCAAGAAGGTGATTGCAACTAAGTGCCAAACTCAAACCAGCCTTCCCGAGTTGGATGAAGAAGGATCCATCTAGTTGTATCCAAAATCAGTTTTGGATCAGCGTCAGCATCGTCTTCGTCAACGCACCATCAAGGAAGTGTTAATCTAGTGGAAATATACAACTCCCGCAGATGCCACCTGAGAGCCAGCTACCATTCTGCAGCAATTTCCTCATCTCAAGCCTTGAGGACAAGGTTGATTTTAAGGGGGAGGGTATGATAGGGACCTAACCTACCTAACCCCACAAGTGGGTAGAATAATATATTTCCATGTAATAAAGGTCAATATTAATAAGGCCTGGCAATAAGGAGGAATAAGTCAATTGTAAGAAGACCTAATCGAAGCTTCCACTTTTAGAAGGATCTTCCTCTAGATTGTTCTTTTGGATAGATAGATTTAGTATAAATAAGAGTAGAGGGTATCAGAAGATTTTTCTTGGATATTATTGTAATAGAGCACTTCTTTGTTGGAGGTTTCCCCCTTGAAGAGGCAAGTAAACATTGCTATCATTAATCAAGGTGTTATTTCTGGTGTTATTCTAGTATTGTTCTGGTATTGTTCTGGTTATATCATTGTTGTTCTACCACTTCTAGACACAATATTTATATTATGCATATTACTTTATATCTAGAATACTACAATCTATGATTCCAAAGAGACACTTATTCCACCAATCTCTCAATAGTTCCACAACTTCTTGTCAATCAACACTTAGCGTGGACATATATGTCTTTCAACATTTTTTCTCTTTGTAGTTTCATTCTTAAACTGAGAGGAAACCATGACACATTATTATTTATAATATATTCTTTAGTATTTCAATTTATTGTTCCACCAAACTTCCTATTGGAGACTCTTGTTTATCATACAATCAATAGGTCACCACAAAGCCTCATATGTTTATTGCACCACATCACAAATTCATGGGAATAGTGATTTAGAGTTTAGTCACATGGGAATTCTATTTCCATTGATATTCCATGAATCCATATAAAATATATGCCACAGACATCTTCTTCAACCTTCCTCATGGTGGTGCCTATATGATTCCCTAGTTACTTCTTTCCATATGGATAGAGTACGTGTTCAAAACAAAACTATTCATTCTTGGTATCCAACTCTTAGCAATTTGACCAGCTCCACCTCTAGATGCAGTTTAACACTCCACATGGAATGTTACTTCTTACGCTCCATTTCCACCTTGTTACATATTTCGATGTTTAGGAGGAAAGAGGAGACATTTTCAATCTAAACTAAGAGAAACTAATACAAAACACAAGAGTGCACCCATGAAACATAGTGCATCACTATGAACACTCCTCCTTTGCAAACACACTTTCTAGATCTATAATTACATTTATTATTAATTAGCTACATACTTTCAATGCTTACTTAAGCTATCTACATCTTAGATTATTATTTTTTCTTTAAAAATTAATTGTATATAAACCCATTGTAGAATTATAAATTATTTTATATAAATTTATTGTATAAATTATTTTTATGTAAAATTATTGTAAAATTACAACGAGATATTTGATCAAATGAATAAAACAAACAATTCTTTCATATCTCTTTTTTTTTTTTAATTTTCTTTTTTAAATTTAACTTAAGAGTCGTATCTATTTCATATCATCAATTACAACTAAAATGTTTTTTGTTTTCTTATCGAGGAAATAGTAGCATTAAAAATGAGATTTGATAGTGGATTGCAAGGTATTTAGGCATTTTCATGGCAGTTCGTCTTGAATTTTGTTGTTTTAATATATAAAATAATTTATATTTGTGAGGAGTGAAATCTTTCTTACACTAACTATTAATTATATTATAACGTCCTTTCATTGTCAAATTGTCCTTTGATTCATAGTATTGTGGGTTTTGTATAACACTCTCATTATTTTACATACTTTACCACTATAATTCCTTAAATAAATATGCTCTCGTTTTGTTTCCTTCAAAAATTGTAAACGCTCATTTAAATTTTAAATGTGATGGACATTTTGACATTGTAAATGCATTTTTTTTTAAATATAAAAATATAGAAAATTAATTAAATTATTTTTTAAAATATTATAAAAATCTAATCCATGATAAAATTTAGGTTCTTATAGTCTTCTCATATGCTATGAAAATGTATTAACCTGCATTGCATTGAGACTAAGTGAACTTTTATTAATAAAAATGATACTGAAACATTTGCAATACACAAAACTTTTATAATGAAAGTGTTTTTTTTAAATATCAGATTTCTCTAAATTTATCATGATTTGTTATTATGCATCCTAAATAAGAGTAAAAAATGGATGTTTAAGATTAATTACACACTACTCTGTTAAAATTTTCGTAATATTAAATATCCTATTAAAACTTTCATACTATAAAATACCTGAGTCATTACCGAATTAATTATTATAAATTAATTATTATAATATTCCATGAAGGAACCAAACAAGTATATCATGAAAAAATCACACTCTAAAAATCTAAGTATTAATTTTTTTTAAAACATATTATGTTTTACAATTTTTTTATAAATACTTTAAATGTCAAATCATAGTAGAAAGTACACACTTCATGATTGATCTCTATGAGTAAATTAATTTGAGATTAGATTGTAATAAATATATCATATTTTAAATTTAGTATAGGTTCAAGCTCAACTTTAAAGCTTTCAAAGTCTTATTTAGATGCTTATAGAATAAAGGCATGCTATGTGAATAACGGATGGTCATGGAAACCATGATATTTTAGTGTAGGTTCAAGCTCAAGTTTGTTTGAAATTTTATATACTGAAGGCATGCTTTGTGAGTAATGGGTGTTTATGGAAATTATAATGTTTTTAGTATAAGATAATATTATATGATAAGGTAGTTTTTTTGGATTTATTATATCACTTTTTAATTTGATCTTCTAAACTAAACAGATATGGTTGACCACATCCACATTTGTTTGGTCTTGAATTAAAAATGGATGCGATGAATTCGAAAGAACTATCTTATCATAACATTCGTCGCAAAAATTTCGAAACAAAAATATTATATGAATGATATGTTTTTCATATCAGTTTTAAAAATGATATTATACATTGTAAAAGCAATTTCAAGTTTTATATTGATCATTATTCTATAAAAAAATTTCACCACTAAAAGCTCATTGACACCAATTATTAAAAGATTAAAACATGAAATCCATGTTGTGTAGTTAGATTTTATGGTCCAACAAAATCTATCTACTCTCTCCAATTTATTCCATGATTTGATTCATCACTAAAATATCAGTCCACATGAAGTAATGATTACTCAAACTTGCAATTCATCCACTATAAATAAATTTCACCAATTTACTCTATGATTTGATTCATCACTAAAATATGAGTCCACATGAAGTAATGATTACTCAAACCTGTAATTCATCCACAATGAAGAAATTTCATACCTTCATGGTAAGATTAATGATTTAAACAACTCTATTATTTTCATGGAGGCAAGACAACTCACCATTCCATCAACGAAATGAGAACAAAAGATACAGGATTCTAGCCCATTTTCTTATTTTCAAATGGAATTTTTATATTCATAAAATACATAATGCAAAACCCAACACAAACCTTAGTGAGTTCCCTAAAGCTCACTATTTGAGCAGAAAGAGAAAGAAACATCGAACTCCCCAAATTATAAAAACACGTTGAAAGAGACTATCTCCCCTAAATTTTGAAAGGTCAATTGAGACTCGAAGCTTGGTAACTAAATGACTCTTGTAACGTTTAAGGAGCTATGACAAATATATGATATATTAAGTAGAAGAAATTTTCTTATAATAAACTATTTATCACAATAATGGTTGTACTCATTACGGAAGAAACTATTTCCAATTAATTTTGTTTGATTAGATTTTAAATTAATGTATTAGATACAAATTTTTGGTATATATATATATATATAATTGATATTAATATTTTAAAACTAAATATCATTTAGATATTGAAATATTTTATTTGTAATTATATTTTAATTTTAAAAAATGTATCCATAAGTTTTACATGAGTATGTATGGAGAGAGTGGATGATGATGATGATGATGATGATGATTAACCTCCATTAAGATTGAATTGGTCTATCGGCCTACTTGACATTCTTTAGAATTTTGTTTATGTTCTTGAAAAACATTAAGAGAAGTTTTCCAAGATCACCATAGTTTTGTTGAGTTAAGAGGTTAGGAAGGTTGGTAGTGTGAAAAATATTTTGAAAATGAGATCTAATGTGGGTATAGGTTGAACAATCTAAGAGAAAGTGTTTTTCATCTTCAACCTTCTTAGTGTCACAAAGGTGACACACTCTTTCATCCCATCACGTTTTAGAAATTGACCAACACCCAGTTTCACTATGGAGCTCATGAGAATTTGTTCTTATCTTAGCAATGCTTATTTTTTTCTTTACATTCTTCAAAATAGATAAATAAGTTTGATCTTCTAGGTTAGGGTTGATTACATCCTTATAATGCATTAACTTTCTTTTTTCCTCTAACTCTTTATCACACCACATTTTCTCCTTAAATTTTGATTTGATGATATTTTTAATAGTATCTTTATTATGCAAAATGGTGTCTTCCATGATTCCCCAATAGTTTAGCCAAGACTGGACATCTTTATGCCATCCTCGCTTGAGTCTATGGTGGTTACTACTAGATTTTGAAGTAATTTTAGGAAGCCTATTATGTTCCATGTCGTTTAACTTCTTCTTATACATTAGATATCTAGTCATAATCATGCTCTCAATTGAGGAGAGGCTTGTTTCTAAAAGGACGGGATAGAGTATATTTCTTTTAATTTTGAGATTATAGGTTATAAAATTCTTTTATATTTGCTCATTCACCATAAGAAAATATATTACATATTTGGTCAAAATTAAAATTATTATTATAATATGATATTTTTGTTTGGAAATTTTTTGTGAACAATTTCATAATATATAATGTATTTTAAATTTGTCTAAAATAAAAAGTTAATATTGTTATGTTAAAATATTGTATAAAATGAGCCTAAATAAATGAGAGTAATAATATTTTAATTATTTATATATATTTAAAATTGATAATTTTGTTTTTTTAATAAATAAATATAAAATATCATGTTATATTAGGAGTTTTAAAAAAAATGAAATAATTTATAAAATAGTTATTATATTTTTATAAAAAAAAAGTAGGGATTAAAAAAAAAATTATATGTATGGGAAATTATGTTTATCAATTTGTTTTTAATGTAAGAATATAGAATTTTATTTACCTTTTATTTTATAATAATAATAATCTATTTTTAAGGTTATGGCTAAGTCAGCACACCAAATTGGTGTATGAGACCCCTTTGTTTGTGGGACAAGGGACCCCCCTCCGCCCAACGATTTGACCAGTAAAATCTACAAAGGTATACATACCCTACCCCCCTCTGGATTTGAAGGTATATATATCAGGATGATTACCATCCATTAAAACATTAATTATATATATATATATATATATATATATATATATATATATATATATATATATATATATATATATATATATTTCCATTAATGTTATATGTATCTCTATTGTGTAATATTATAAAATTAATATTATTATGTAATATTATATAATCAATTTTAATGAATTATCATTACCATATTGAATTAAATATTTATTAATTAAATTATGTCTGTTTAAGATTTTATTTTAAATTCATTATTTAATAATAAAAATCAATCATAATCCAAATACTTATTAATAATTTTAGGACGAAAATAAATCTTATTTCAAATTAAAAAAATGAATTGATGACCAAATCCATGTTCCAAAATCCAACACCATGAATTTAATTTCATGTGAAATTTTATTAACTTTGATTGAAAGTTATATATATAACGAAAATTATATATATATATATATATATATATATATATATATATATATATATATAT
>ML807724.1:25281-38481 GCA_009831015.1 Picea engelmannii | reverse complement strand
CTAAAGGCATAATAGCAAGGGGGCTCTGGAATGAAACCTCAGCCGTAGATCTGGGCAGGTGGACTCTGGTCATCCAGATCTGCTCGTAACTTACCTTAATGTGCATTTATGCCCCATCTTAAAGTCGACATCTCTTCCTCACATCTCACGGTCATCCCAGACCCTGGATCCTCCGAAAGGATCCTGTTCGTTCATCGCTTGCAAAGGTTGAGAGGGGTCGAGGAACTATCCTTTGCATTCCTCCCCCCCCCGCCCACATCTACAGGTGTCACAGACTCTATATCCTCCGAAAGGATCTCATCTGTTGATCGATACTTAACTCTCGTACTAACAAGAGGGGGTTTGCAAGTCTTAATTTTGAGATTTATTGGCACAGGGAAGCATGCCCTTCGGTGTCCCGAGTACTGAAATGTCGAAGTGTCAAACATGCCTCGTTTGGCAATTAGCCCCCTGGGCTACGCTTTGGTCAATATGACCTCTTCTCATATGACCACAGTTTTATTTCCATCGGGATTTATCAAGGTGAGAGCCTGACCTCTTGTCAACGGAACTCCTGAATCCCCGATTTCCCGAAATGAGTAATCTTACGACACGTGGTCTCCCGATATCGGGTGGTCCAGATCTATCCCAGGGTTTCCACCATGGAAAGTCCTGAACTCTTGTCACCAGGACTCTCGAGTTTGCGATTCCTGATTTCCTGAAATGGGTAATCTCATGACACATGGCCTCCGTTATTCGGACGGTCCAAATCTATCCCAGGGTTTTCACCATGGAAATTCCCGAACTCTTGTCACCAGGACTCCTGAGTTCGCGATTCTCGATTTCCCAAAATGGGTAATCTCACAACACGTGGCCTCCATTATTCAGACAGTCCAGATCTATCTTGGGGTTTTCACCATGGAAATTCCTGAACTCTTGTCACCAGGACTCCCGAGTTCGCAATTCCCAATTTCCTGAAATGGGTAACATCAGGACATGTGGCCTCCGTTATTCGGACAGTCCAGATCTATCCTGGGGCTTTCGCCCCTATCCACTGGGGGTTTAACCTTAGGGTAACTCCTGACAGATCCAACGGTTGTTGAGTTTTCCAACCGAGATCTGACAGCTGAGATTGGTTCCTACCCGTGCATTCTTCCACGACTCCCTGGACGTGGAAAAATCAACGGTCCAGATACTCCCATGGAGCTTGGAGATCTACGGTCCCAATTTCTTTGCTGCCCAAGAAGACACAGAAAACAAAGGGGTAAGGCATTTAATACCCTACTTACTCCTACCAATCTAACATTCATGCATGACCACAGGTTTGCTGATGGAATCTCGTCCGTCGATCAATACCTATCAGGGTTAAGGCACTTAACACTCCATCTTCTTCTTCCGATCTAACGGTCCTGAGTGACCACAGATCTCTCGATGGGATCTTGTTCATCGATTCGATACTTCATCCTTATGCTGCCATCTCGGGTTTTCAAGAGGATCGTTCCTCCTCATGCAGGGTTACTAAGGCCTTACGCCTTCACATTCTCTTTCCTGGTTCTTGATGGGATTTTCAAGGAGGGTATCTCTATGGGGAGGTTTTCACCCAGGGTACTATCTAAGGCATATAAGGGTACCTTTCTCCCACGAATCAGTCATGCAGACTGAATTAGGTTGATAAGCATATAAATAGTGATTTATGAAGACATAAGCCATACGTAGTCTTCCCATTATAAACATGCATCTACCAGTATTGATCAAAACACCATACAGACATTCTTACTCTGGAATCATTCACCATTTCACAGCTTATGAACATAAATGTCAACATAAATATATATTTCAAGATGCCAGAGGCAAAACACTTATTAGAAATAACACCAGGGGTTATGCAACTGCTGAGAGGGGTGCTCATTTCCACCCAACCATAGGCTCAACGACTCCCAACGGATTTACCACTAGCCACCCCCGAGCTGAGACCACGATGTTGTGAGACTGCGTCTCTATTTACCAGTGACCAGGAGCGAAGGTTACTCTCCTTCCTCTCTGCTATCACTCACTCTGCAAAGTGCCAGAGTTCTCTTCCTCCCCTCGCATCTACCCCCAATCGCTTCTACCCCACGCCTTATCCTCTTGCGAGGTTGCATGTGGCGCGATTTCCCTCGCACTGGTCAGTCATGATGGCTCTACGGATGGGCGATTCACCTCCCCATCCCTCATTAATTCTTGAGGAGCCATCTACCTACCAGCCTGCGAGACATTTAATTCAGGGCCAGCGAGACGCTTTTGGTTCTCCGGGCCAGTGAAGTCCAAATACGGTATTAATTCTCAATGGAAGTTAACGCCACCTTTCCAGGTGCCTTCCACCGCCATCGTGGTCTCTTTTTCAGCACCTCCCCTCTCAGCAGTCCTGCAATATAAATTCATAATGTTATTCACATTCATTGACCTTTTCCATAAGGTCCATTCACATCACATATTCACATTCATGAGTTTTCCATAGTTTTGGCCAGTCCAATTATTTTTACAAACTGGGGGAAACAGAGTGTTACATGAAGTCATATCACTCATGCTCCCCTTGGAACCATGCTTCTGTCCTCTATATCTCTGTGACCATTTCTCCCTCTGGAATTATGCCTCTTTCCTCTACATATGATAAACATCTCCCCCTTTTTCATCAATGGAAAAGGTATTTTTCCATCTGGGGTTGCTCCCCCTAACTGAACTGTCTGATCTCCCAACTTGAACTATCCTCTTTATGGTTCTTCCTCATGTACATCTAAGACATATAAAACAAGCATTCAAAATCATTCATTTTGGAGTAGAAATAACTCTGAGTCTCTAGTGAAGATGCTCAAAGGCTTCCTGTGGAAGAAGTTTTGTAAATATGTCCTCCACTTGTTCTTTTGTGCCGACATATTCAACTATCATATTCTTTTCTACAACCTATTCCCGTAGAAAGTAATACTTGATTGGAATGTTCTTCGTCTTGGAGTGCATCACCGAGTTATTTAAGATATTTATGGCGCTTGTATTATCACAATATATTGGAATGGGCTCATCATACTCAACTTATATATCTGTCATATTTTGTTTCATCCATAAAACCTGTGTATAACATGTTGGTTCTTCAATATACTCTGCCTTGGTTGTAGATAGAGATAATGATGATTGTTTCTTTCTTAGCCATGATACTAAACACTCACCCAAGTAGAATGTTGCTCCATTGGTGCTTCATCGATCATCAATACAACCTGCCCAATCTGCATCTGTGTAGGAAATAAGTGATAGATCCTTTTCTTTTGGATACCATAATCTAAACTCTTATGTTCCTTTGAGATATCTGAAAATCCTCTTCACTACTAATACATGTGATTCCTTTGGTGTTTATTGAAATCGTGCCACCTGTCCAATTGCATGCATTACATCTGTTTTGGATGTTGTCACATATAGTAGGCTACCAATAATTGACCTATATTTCCTCTGATCTGTAGACTTTGAATCATCATATTTTCTCAAATTGGAACTCGTTTGCATGTGAGTGATAACTAGTTTTCAATCTTCAATTCTGAAACTCTTTAGCATTTCTCTGATATACTTGGTTTGAGAAATAAAAATTCCTTGGTTTCTTTGACGTATCTGAAGTTCAAGAAAGAAGGATAGTTCTCCAAGTAATGACATTTCAAATTCATTATGCATATCCTTTGCAAATTTCCGGCTTAACATGTCATCATCACTACCAAAAATAATATCATCAGCATAAACTTCAATAAATAAAATACTATCTTCACTTACCTTGATGTAGAGGTTGTTGTCTGCACTTTCTTTTTTGAACCCTGCCTATTGTAGATATTTATCCAGTCTAGAGTACCATGCTCTAGGAGCCTATTTTAGACCATACAAGGCCTTATTTAATTTACACACATAATCTGCGTTGTCTGACAACTGAAATCCTTCTAGTTGTTCAATTTAGACTTCTTCTTCAAGTTCCCCATTTAGAAAATATGATTTTATGTCCATTTGACACACTTTAATATTTTGGATCATGCATAAGCTAAAAGCAACCGGATTGATTTCATTTTGGAAACTGGGGAAAATGTCTTTTCAAAGTCGATTCCTTCAACCTGTGCATATTCTTTATATACCAATCTAGCTTTGTTCCTTGTAACTTGTGCATCTTCATTCAATTTATTCCTGTAAACCCACTTTGTGTTTATCACATTTTTATCCTTTGGTCTTGGAACCAATTCCCAAGTGTCATTTTTCTCTATTTGATCCAATTCTTCATCCATGGCCTTGTTCCAAAATTCATCCTTGACGGCCTCATCAAAATAGGTTGGTTGAATCGTATACGTGAGTGCTAGGTGTGTTTGTTCTAGTGAACAAATTCTTCTTCTAGTATCAATTCCCGTGTCTTTGTTTTCGATAATCTAATCTGAAGGATGATTCTTCTGTACTCATATGCTAGGTGTTTTTGGAGTTACTTGTTGTACTTTCTCTTCTGTTTCTGTCAGATCCTCTTCATCTTCCCCTTCTTTTTCATCTTTTGTTTCTTCTTCGTAAAGTTGTTCCATTGATTCATTTTCTTATTCCTTTAATTATTGTCTACCTGTTTCATCAATTGTTGCATTGATGTTTTCTATCACATTCTTCAATCTCAGGTTGTAACACTTATATGATTTTATTGTACTTGAGTAACCAACAAGTATTCATTTGTCTACACAAGAGTAAAACTTTCCCGTTCTTTCATCTTCACTTTTTATGTAGCATTTGCTTCGAAAAACTTTGAAGTGATTTACATTTGTTGGTCTTCTTTTCCATAGCTCGTAAGGAGTTTTGGCAGTGTTGTTTCTAAGCATTACTTTGTTTTGAATGTGAACTGTTGTATGCACTGCCTGTGTCCAAAATATATCTATCAATTTGGAATCCATTAACATTGTTCGATCCATTTCATGTATTGTCTCGTTCTTTCTTTCAACAACTCTATTCTATTGAGGTGTCCTATCAACGGATAATTACCTTTTTATTCCATGACTATTGCAGTAGTCCATAAATTTATTTGAAGTGAAATATCCTCCATTATCACATCTCAAGCATTTTATTTTTGAATCCATTTCATTTTCAACCATTTCCTTGTAGATCTTGAAGTTTTCAAAAGCTTATGACATATTCTTGAGAAAGAAAACTACGGTCATTCTTGTTTAATCATCAACTAATAACATAAAGTATTTGTCACCTTTTAAATCATTTGTTGTAGCTGGTCCAACTAGATTAGTATGCACAATTTTTAGTCATCTTGTCATTGAATATTCCTTTGATTTGAACCTGGTCTTTGTTTGCTTTCCTTGTTGACAATATTTGCATAAAGTGTCGGTTGGTTTCATGATCTAGGGAATTTCTCTGATTGCTTCTCTTTTGTTGACTTTAACAAGGTTATCAAAATGTATGTGACCCATTGTTCTGTTCCATATCCAACTTTCATCTTCCTTTCCTAGACAATACTTTTCCTTTCCAATTTCACTTAACACATATATGTTGCTTGAAGTTCTCACAGCTATAGCAGTCAATTTTCCTGAACCTTTTTTTCTTATCTCACACTTTTGTGAATCAAAAGTATCTTTATGACCTTGTTCACACATTTGAATCACACTTAGAAGATTATGTTTCATATCGTCTACTAGTAGAACCTTTTTTTACTTTGTATTCTTGTTCCCAATTCTAGTTGTTCCTTTTCCAATTCTTTTGGCTGAATCATCATTTTCGAAGGATACTGATCCATCTATTTCCTTTCGTAATGTAAGAAACCTGTCTCTATCACCTGTCATGTGTTTCGAACACCCATTGTCAACATACCAACCACGTTTCTTCTGCTTAGCTTGTAAAGCGAGTGTCCATTCTTCATTTCTATACTAATCTTGCTTTCTTATCCATGTCCTTTTATGAGGTTCCTGTTTGTGACTGTTGTTATTTTGTTGCGGTTCTTTAGGAGGGACTGTCATGTTGCAATCTTTGGCCATGTGTCCAAAATTGTTACATTTGTAACATTCCATTTCAGTGCTCAAATATTAAAACCTATTGTAACTTCTTCTTTATGTTTCACTAGGCCTTCTTGGATAACCCCTTTGTGTATGACTTTGAAAGATGTTTTTGTTCCTGTTGTTAGCTCTGCAATTCACAGCTTTATGTCCAAAATTATTACATGCATAACGTACACCAAAAAATATAGTTTGATACCTCGGATTTGAATATCTTATGAAAGGAGGTACTCTTATGAATTCTTCTTCTTCCTGAGGCCTATCCGTTAGTTGTTGATTCTGAAATCTGAATCTTCCCGGTGGTGGAGTGTCCCTGTAATCTTCCTTGTAAATCTTCCTATCCCCCTTTATTATTTCTACAAATCTTTTTGGATGTGTTTCTCGCTCTATTTTTTTGGAGCTTGATCATTTTTCTGTCTAATTGTATTCAATTCTGAACTTGTCATAATGAGATTCTTGGCTGTTGATAATGTCATCCAAAACTTTTGAGTTGTTCTGCATATTTTTCTTTTGAAGATACTTTCTTAATGTGACAATCTATGCTTCCAAATTTCCAATGATCTTGTCTTTTTCTTCTAGCTGTTCTTTGAGTGCTTGTTCAATTCTTTTATCTTGTTCTATTTGAACCTTCAAATTTGTGATAATTTGTTCTAGTTCTTGAGAGTCTTATTTCTTGTCTAGTTTTGCCTATATTTTCTAGTTTTCCTTGTTTTCTCTTTTGATAACTTCTATGGCACACATTAATTCCTCTCGGTATTCAACTTCTACCTCTTCAATTTATTCTTTGACTTATTCATATTCTTCTTCGGATTCTTCATATTCTTCTTCGGAGTCTTCTTTATCAGAGTCTTCTACTACCATGAATAGAACTCTTTATTTCTCACTGTCACTGACTTCATCTTCATCTGATGATGAGATGTTTTCTTTGGTGCATAAGATTTTCTTGAAAACTTTCTTTGTGGTTATTTTTCCTTTATATGTTTATTTGCCTTTTGAGTAACCTTCATCATTTCTCTTTTTCTTATAAGGAAATTTGTTAGAAAAATGACCAATACAATCACAATTAAAACAAATTAAAGAAATCTTACCTATATACCTACTGTCGGTTCCCTTGTTCAGTCTTTTGACAAAGTTGGACACTTCTTCATCATCTTCCAAGATGTCACTGTTACTATTGTGCTCTTCTTTTTGCCTTCCCTTTTTCTTTGACTTTTTGGATGCTTTGAAGGCTACTTCTTTTATATCTGGATTTTCCTGTTCAGTTCTCATTTCATATGCTAGGAAGATTCCATTTCATTCATCCACGCTTATTGATTTTAGATATGATCTTTCTTCTAGTGTTGATATCTTAGGGTCAAATCTCATAGGAAGAGACCTTAGTAATTTTTGAACAATTACAGATACTTTGGTTTCTTCTCCCAATCCTATGATTGCATTTATTGTTTCATCAACTTATAAAAAGTAAGCTGCAATATTCTCATCTTCCTTCATCTTATGTTGTTTGAATTGACCTTTGTAAGTTTGAAGCTTTGTTGCTTTGACTTTTGAATCTCCTTCATAAATATTTTGAAGTTTGTCCCAAATCTCTTTAGTGGATTTACAATGTGAAACTTTGGTGAATATCGTTTCACTAATACCATTCATAAGTGCATTTTTGGATTTGGAATTATTTTGACCGAGTTTCATTGCTTTGTCATTTGTTGGCAGAACTGTTGTTGTTGTGTATCCATCTACAATTGATTACCAAATTTCAAATCCCTGTGCCTGCATATATGTTTTCATCCTTATGCTCCAAAATGCATAATTCTGTCCATTGAACTGTGGTATTCCATTTTTATACAAGTTGTTTCTCTCCATGATCTACCTTTTACTGGTTAAACTGATTTTTGAAGGAACGTGCTCTGATACCAATTGTTGGATTACTGAGAGGGGGGGTGAATAAGTAATAGAGAAATTTAATCATTTTTAACCATATAATCCAAGTGTTATATAAATGTAACATTACTATCCAATAAATTCATAGTAAATAAGCAATGAACAAATGAACAATAATACACATACACAGTACGCTAGTGTTTTACATGGAAACCCAAAGCGGGAGAAAATCATAAAATGCTTTTTCTTATATGTCTTGAAGAATTACATTCATTGGAAGCACCAACATCCTTTGCTTTCCAGTTGCAACTGGAAGGAGGCTCCAAGCCCCTTGTTTCTCAGGCTAAAACTTGAGGGAAGCTCCAAATCTCCTATTCTTTGGATACAACCAAAAGGAGGCTACAACCCCCTATGTTCTCTGACTACAACCACCTGTCCTTGCCCTATCAAACTGCCCTGAAGTAGAAGTAGAATGATGGAACCAATTTCACACTATCAATGTGAGATATACCACTGTAAACATGTACCAATAAACCTAAACCATGCATTACCCATGCATCAACCTGTACCTCAACTTGTAATCAACCTGTACCATAAACAAGTGCATCAACCATGCACCAACCTGTAATCAACCTGTACCATAAAAAAATGCATCCAACCATGTACCACATATGTAACAATCATGTTTCAACTACTCATCAACTATGAATCATCAATATGTACAAACATCATCAACTATACACCTCATGTATGTGCCAACTCATCAACTACTTGTCTCAACCATGTACCCAACATGTACCTTAACTAAAATCCCTCATCAATTTCATCATCCAGGTATGATTTGTAAGTCTGTAATAGACCTGGTTTATATGATCACATACCTACAAACATTTCTTAACTTTCACAACAAGATACTAGCATTTTCATCAAAATTTTCTTTAGTCTCACATGCCTAGCTTGGGATTAGTCAACAACCCTAACTTGAAATAATCATAACTATGTACCTGTAATGAATAAATATCTAAAAATAGTAGACAATGTTCTTCAGTTTGTTTTATATAATTCCTCCAGGTGTCACTAATTGTAACCTCTCAGAAAAGGTGTTATGCAAAAATGGCACACCTTGCTGAATTAAGGTGTATTCTAGAGAGAGACCTTATAAAGCGTGCCCCACACGAAAAATTATTGAATCGATATGAAAATGTTACAAAGAATACTAAAGGATGTAATATAACCAATACATTTGGTCTTATGGAATTTGGATCTATTATGAATAAGTTATGACGTTTTTACCCAAAACACATGTTTTAGACTAGTTTCAGGACTAGCCACAAACCCTATTTTCCACAGAGTGTAAATCCAAAAATACAATGACCTACCAGCTGAAATGTTTACCACATATACTTGGATATGTTTCCTCAATTTCCTATCAATGTCACAATCTAGATCATTATATAAAATAATTTATTGCGAAAATGGTGAGATGACCTGTAAATAACATACCTTAGAAAGCATCATCAAAAGAATTTATCCTCCCTTGAATTCCAACCTTCTTTTCTTCACCTTCTCTTTGAAATTTGGCTTATATATCCTTTGGTTACCTCAGTAACCTATATATATTCAATATTCTAAAGTGCGATATAAAATGAGAGAGCCTTGCCTTTTATTTATACTATCCAAGTAGCTTCCTTAGAAGCATCTTCTAGGTCACTTTGTCCACTTTCCTTATTTTAGGGTTAACCCACTTCTAATTTCTCCATTAAATTTATTATTTAAATAATTTATTTTGTATTCAATTTGAATTATAGTACATTCATCACTTCACTTTATTATTTACCTTCTAAAATCTCTTAAAGCACTTTGACTACTTTGACCTTTTGGGGCTTCTAGATGACATATGAGGGTCCTCCAACTTCATAAGGCCATAAATTTCAAACTGTGAGGAGTTATGTGATGTTCCACATACCAATAGAAATGGAATGACATGTAATATCCATATAGAATAGTATTACCTGCAAATATATCAAAATTCATACCATTATCCATCAAACAAACTTGTTTCCATTACCCAAACCTGGGTTCTCCAACTTCTCATGGTCATAACTCTCTAATGGTGAGGAGTTATGTGACATTCCACATACCACCGGAAATGGAATGACATTTAATATCCATATAGAATAGTATTACCTTCAAATATATTAAAACACATACCATTATACATGAAACAACCTTGGTTCCATTACCCAAACTTTTTTGCTACTGGAATTCGCTACCGAACTTTCTTCAAGGGTTGAAATCAATGAAAACCAACATTAATCAACAATATCCCCATTTTTCATTGATGGAAACACCCTGATGCAATGCTAAAATCTTTTCATGCAATACTGAAGTCATATCAATCATGCTCCCCCTAGAACCATGGCTTTATCCTTTGCATCTCTATGACCATTTATCCCTCTGGAATGATGCCTCTGTCCTCTACATCTAATAAATCTCCCCCCCTTTTTCATCAATGGCAAAGGTATCTTTCCATCCAGGGATGTTCCCCCTAACTGAACTATCTGATCTCCCAACCTGTACTGTCCTCTTTATGGTGCTTCCTTGTGTACATATAAGACATATAAGATAATCATTCATAAACAATCATTTTGGAGTAGAAATAACTCCGAGTCTCTGACGAAGATACTCAAAGGCTTCCCATGGAAGAAGTTTTGTAAAGATGTCTGCCACTTGTTCTTTTGTGACCACATACTCAACCCTGATGTTATTTTCTACAACCTGTTCCCGTAGAAAGTGATACTTGATTAGAATGTGCTTCGTCTTAGAGTGCATCATTGGGTTCTTTGAGATACTAATGGAACTTGTATTATCACAATATATTGGAATGGGTTCATCATACTCAAACTGTATATTTGTCAGAGTTTATTTCATCCATAGAACCTATGTACAACATGTTGTTGCTGCAATATACTTTAAATCGACTGTATATAGAGACATTTATGATTGTTTCTTTCTTAGCCATGATACTAAAAACTCACCCAAGTAGAACGTTGCTCCAATGGTTCTTCATCAGTCATCAATAAAACCTTCCCAATCTGCATCTATGTAGGAAATAAGTGATAGATCCTTTCCTTTTGGATGCCATAATCCAAACTCTTATGTTCCTTTGATATATCTGAAAATCCTCTTCATTGCTAATACATGTGATTCCTTTGGTGCTACTTGAAATCTTGCCACATGTCCAAGTGCCTTCATTACATCTGGTCTGAATTTTGTCACATATAGTAGGATACCAATCATTGACATGTATTGAGTCTGATTTGTAAACTTTGAATCATCATCTTTTCTCAACTTGCAACTGGTTTGCATGGGAGTGATGATTGGTTTGAAATCTTTAGCATTTGTCTGATATACTTGGTTTGAGAAATAAATAGTCATTGGTTTATTTGACATATTTTAGTCCCAAAAAGAAGGATAGTTCTCCAAGTAATGATATTTCAAATTCATTCTACATATACTTTGCAAATTTTTGTCTTAACCTGTCATCATCACTACCAAAAATAATATCATCAACATAAACTTCAATTAATAAAATACTATCTTGACTTACCTTAATGTAGAGGTTGTTTTCTGCATTTCATTTTCTGAACCCTTCCTAGTGTAGATATATATCTAGTCTAGAGTACCATGCTCTAGGAGCATGTTTTAGACCATACTAGGCCTTCTTTAATTTACACACATAATCAACATTCTTTGGCAATTGAAATCCTTCTGGTTGTTCAATGTAGACTTCTTCTTCAAGTTCCCCATTCAGAAAAGTTGATTTTACGTCCATTTCATACACTTTAATATTGTTGGAGCATGCATAAGCTAAAAGTAACCAAATTGCTTCCATTCTGGAAATGTCTCTTCAAAGTCGATTCCTTCAACCTGTGCATATCCTTTACATATCAATTTATCTTTGTTCCTTTCAACCTATCCATCTTCATTCAATTTATTCATGTAAACCCACTTTGTGCCGATCACATTCTTATCCTTTGGTCTTGGAACCAATTCCCAAGTGTCATTTTTCTCTATTTGATCCAATTCTTCATCCATGGCCTTGTTCCAAAATTCATCCTTGATGGCCTCTTCAAAATAGGTTGGTTAAATCTTAGATGTGATTGGTAGGTGCATTTGTTCTGGTGAACATATTCTTCTTCTAGTCTCAACTCCTGCATCTTTGTTTCCGATAATCTAATCTGAAAGATGATGCTTTTGTACTCGTCTTCTAGGTGTTTTTGGAGTTACTTTTGAAATTTCTCTTCTGTTTCTGTTGGATCCTCTTCATCTTCCCCTTCTTTTTAATCGTTTGTTTCTTCTTCGTAAAGTTGTTCCATTGATTCAGTTTCTTCTTCCTTTAATTCTTGTCTACATGTTTCATCAATTGTTGCCTTGATGCTTTCCACCACTTTGTTCAATATTAGGTTGTAAAACTTGTATGATTTCATTTTACTTGAGTAAACAACAAGTATTCCTTTGTCCACATGAGAGTCAAACTTTCCCATTCTTCCATATTCTCTTTTGATGTAGCATTTTCTTCCAAAAACTCTAAAGTTCTTTACATTTGCTAGTCTTCCTTTCCATAGCTCGTAAGGAGTTTTGTTAGTGTTATTTCTGAGCATTACCTTGTTTTGAATGTGAGCTTATGTATGCACTGCCTGTGTCCAAAAAATATCTGTCAATTTGGAATCCATTAGCATTGATCGAAACATTTCTTGTACTATCATGTTCTTTATTTCAACAACTCCATTATGTTGAGGTGTCCTAGCAACAGAGAATTGTCCTTTTATTCCATGACTGTTTCAGTAGTCCATAAATTCCTTTGAAGTGAATTCTCCTCCATTATCATATCTCAAGCATTTGATTTTTGAATCCATTTCATTTTCAACCATTTCCTTGTAGATCTTGAAGTTTTCAAAATCTTCTAACTTATTCTTGAGAAAACAAACTGCGGTCATTCTTGTATAATCATCAACTAATAACATAAAGTATTTATCACCTTTTAAGCCCTTTGTTGTAGTTGGTCCTGTTCGACAACACAGGTATTCCAACAGAGGACGAACACCTTCAGTAACCACTCACATAACCAGATCAAAGATCAACACACCGATGTTTTCACGTGGTAAAACCCGTACGGGGAAACATCCACGGCCCCAGCCAACGTGGCCACTTGGAGCAGTTTATTAATGCAAAGAAAAAGATTACAGAGAGATTTTACAAGAGAGTTTCTCACAATCGATCATTGGCAAATGACCCTCCATGCTCTTTAAATAGA
>ML807724.1:3258-20015 GCA_009831015.1 Picea engelmannii | reverse complement strand
GTGGTCTTGTCATTGAATATTCCTTTGATTTGAACCTGGTCTTTGTTTTCTTTCCTTGTTGGCAATGTCTGCATAAAGTGTTGGTTGGTTTCGTGATCTGGGGCATTTCTCTTGCTGCTTCTCTTTTGCTGACTTTGAGAAGGTTATCAAAATATATGTGACCCATTCTTATGTTCCATATCCAACTTTCATCTTCCTTTCTTAGACAACACTTTTCATTTCCAATTTCACTTAACACATATATGTTGCTTGAAGTTGTCGCAGCTGTAGCAATCAATTTTCATGAACCTTCTTTTCTTATCTCACACTTTTGTGAATCAAAAGTAACTTTATGACCTTGGTCACACATTTGACTCACACATAGAATATTATGTTTCATATCTTCTATTAGTAGAACATTTTTTTCCTTTGTATTCTTTTTCTCTATTCTGACTATGGTTTTTCTAATGATTTTGGTTGAATCGTCATTTCCAAAGGAGACTGATCCATATCTTTCCTTTCATAATGTAAGAAGCCTGTATCTATCACCTGTCATGTGTTTTGAACACCCACTGTCAATATACCAACCATGTTTAATCTTCTTAGCTTGTAGAGCGAGTGTGCATTCTTCATTGCTATACTGATCCTGTTTTCTTATCCATGTCCTTTTCTAAGGTTCCTATTTGTGACTGTTGTTATTATGTTGCGGTTCTCTAGGAGAGACTGTCATTCTCCAATCTTTGGCCATTTTTCCAAAATTGTTACATCTGTAACATTCCAATTCAATGCTCAAAGATTCAAACATGTTGTAACTTCTTCTCCGTGTTTCCCTAGGCCTTCTTAGATAACCCCTTTGTGTATGAATTTCAAAGTTGTTTTTGTTCCTGGTGTTAGTTCTGTAATTCATAGCTTTATGTCCAAAATTATTACATGCATAATATAAACCAAGAAATATAGTTTGATACCTGGGAGTTGAAGATCTTCTTAAAGGAGGTACTCTTATGAATTCTTCTTCTTCCTAAGGCCTGTATGTCAGTTGTTGATTCTGAAATATGAATCTTCTCAGTAAAGGAGTGTCCCTTTAATATTCCTTGTAGATCTTCCTACCCCCCTTGATTGTTTCTACAAATATTTTTGGATATGTTTATTGCTCTGTTGTTTTGGATATTGATCCTTTTTTTGTCTGATTGTATCCAATTCTAGACTTGCCATGATGATAATTTTGACTGCTGATAATGTCATCCAAAACTTTAGAGTTGTTTTGCATATTTTTCTTTTGAACGTCCTTTCTTAATGTGACAATCTTTGCTTCCAAATTTCCAATGATCTTGTTTTTTTCTTCTAAGCTCTTCTTTGAGTGCTTCTTCAATTATTTTATCTTCTTTTATTTGAACCTTCAAATTTGTGATCATTTGTTCTAGTTCTTGAGTGTCTTCTTTCTTGTCTAGTTCTACTTGTAGTTTCTTGTTTTTATTCTTTTCTCTTCTTATAACTTCTATGGCACAAATTAATTCCTCTTGGTAGTCAACTTTTGCCTCTCCAATTTCTTCTTCGACTTCTTCATATTGTTCTTTAGCCTCTTCATATTCTTCTTCGGAGTCTTCTTTATCAGAGTCTTCTACTACCATGAATAAAACTCTTTCTGTCTCACTATCACTGACTTCATCTTCATCTGATGATGAGATGTCTTCTTTGGTGCATAAGCTTTTCTTGAAAACTTTCCTTGTAGTTCTTTTGTCTTTATATGTCATTTCTCTTTTTCTTATAAGGACATTTGTTAGAAAAATGAAAAATACCATCACAATTAAAAGAAATTAAAGGAAGATTACCTCTATACCTTCCATCGGTTCCCTTGTTCGATCTTTTGACAAAGTTGGCCACTTCTTCATCATCTTCCAAGACGTCACTGCTGCTGCTAGGTTCTTCTTTTTTCCTTCCCTTTTTCTTTGAATTTTTGGATGCTTTGAAGGCTGCTTCTTTTATATATGGATTTTCCTGTTTAGTTGTCATTTCATATGTTGTGAAGATTCCATATAATTCATCCATGCTTATTGAGTTTAGATATGATATTTCTTCTAGTGTTGATATCTTAGTGTCAAATCTCATAGGAAGAGATCTTAGTATTTTTTGAACAATTATATATTCTTTGATTTCTTCTCCCAATCATATGATTGCATTTATTGTTTCATAAACTCAAAAAAAGTAAGCTGCAATATTCTCATCTTCTTTCATCTTAAGTTGTTCGAACTAACCTCTGTAAATTTGAAGCTTTGCTACTTTTACTTTTGAATCTCCTTCATAAATATTTTGAAGTTTGTCCCAAATCTGTTTAGCAGATTTACAATGTGAAATTTTGGTGAATACCATTTCACTAAAACCATTCAGAAGTGCATTTTTTGCTTTGGAATTATTTTGACCGAGTTTCATTGCTTTGTCATTTGTTGGCGGAATTGTTGGTGTTGTGTATTCATCTACAATTGATTGCCAAATTTCAAATCCATGTGCATTTATATATGTTTTCATCCTTATGCTCCAAAATGCATACTTTTGTCCATTGAACTATGGTATTCCATTTTTATACAAGTTGTTTCTCTCCATGATCTACCTTTCAATGCTTAAACTAATTTCTGAAGGAACCTTCTCTGATACTAATTTTTGGATTACTGAGAGGGGGGTGAATCAGTAATAGATCAATTTAATCCTTTTTAGCCATATAATCCAAGTGTTATATCAATGTAACATTATCATCCAATAACTGCAAAGTAAATAAGCAATGAACAAATGAACAATCATACACATACATAGTAAACCAATGTTTTACGTGGAAACCCAAAGAAGGAGAATACCACAGAATGATTTTTCTTATATGTATTGAAGAATTACATTCATTGGAAGCACCAACTTCCTTTGTTTTCCAACTGCAACTGGAAGAAGTCTCCAATGCCCTTGTTTCTCAGGATACAACCCCCTATTTTCTCTGGCTACAACCGGAAGGTGGCTACAACCATGTGTCCTTGCCCCGTCCAAATACCCTGAAGTAGAAGTAGAATGATGGAACCACTGTCACACTATCACTATGAGATATACCACTATCAACCTGTACCAATAAACCTGAACCATGTATCAACCTGTACCTCAACGTGTAATCAACTTGTACCATAAACAAGTGCATCAACCATGCACCAACCTGTACCAAACAACCTGTAATCGACATGTACCATAAACAAGTGCATCCAACAATGTACCAAGTATGTACCAATCATGTGTCAACTACTCATCAACTATGACTCATCAATATGTACCAACATCATCAACTATACACCTGATGTATGTGTCAACTCATCAACTACTTGTCTAAACGATGTACCCAACATGTACCTTAACCAAAATCCCTCATCAATTTCATCATCCAAATGTGATTTGTAAATCTGTAATAGACCTGGTTTATATGATCACATACCTACAAACCTTCCTTAACTTTCACAACAAGAGACTAACATTTTCAGCAAATGTTTCTTTTGTCTCACATAACTAGTTTGAGATTAGTCAACAACCCTAACTTGAAATAATCATAACTATGTACCTATAATAAATAAATATCTAAAAATAGTACACAATGTTCTTCAATTTGTTGTATGCATTTCCTCTAGGTGTCACTACATGGAACCTCTCAGAAAAGGAGTTATATGAAAAATGACATACCTTGCTGAATTATGTCTTATTCTAGAGAGAGACATTGTAGAGTGCTATAGACTGTACTCTAACTAACACATTTGGTCTTACTAAATTTGGATCTATTATGAATAAGTTATGACGTTTTTACCCGAAACACTTGTTTTAGACTAGTTTTAGGACTAGCCACAAACCCTATTTTCCACGGAGTGTAACTACAAAAATACAATGAACCACAAGCAGAAATTGTTACCACAGATATGTGGATATGTTTCCTCAATGGCCTATCAATTTCATAGTCTGAGTCATTCTAGAAAAAATTTTATTTCGAAAATGGTGAGATGACTTGTAAATAACATACCTTAGAAAGCATCATCAAAAAAACTTATCCTCCCTTGAATTCTAGCCTTCTTTTCTTCACCTTCCCTTTGAAATTTGGCTTAGATATCCTTTGGTTACCTCAGTCACCTATAGATATTCAATATTCTCAAGTGTGATATAAAATGAGTGAGCCTTGCCTCTTATTTATACTCTCCAAGTAGCTTCCTTAGGAGCATATTCTAGGTCACTTTGCCCACTTTCCTTATTTTAGGGTTAACGCACTTCTAATTTCTCCATTAAATTTATTATTTAAATAATTTATTTTGTATTCAATTTGAATTATAGTACACTCATCACTTCACTTTATTATTTACCTTCTAAAATCTCTTAAACCACTTTGATTACTTTGACCTTTTGGGGCTTCTATATGACGTATGAGGGTCCTTCAACTTCGTAAGGCCATAACTATCAAACCGTGAGGAGTTATGTGACGTTCCACATACCACCAGAAATGGAATGACATGTAATATCTGTATAGAATAGTATTACCTACAAATATATAAAAAATCATACCATTATCCATCAAACAAACTTGGGTCCATTACCTAAATCTGGGTTCTCCAACTTCTCATGGCCATAACTCTCTAACCGTGAGGAGTTATGTAACGTTCCACATACCACCAGAAATGGAATGACATGTAATATCCATATATAATAGTATAACCTTCAAATATATTAAAACTCATACCATTATACATGAAACAACCTTGGGTCCATTACCCAAACCTTTGTGCTACTAGAATTCGCTTTCGAACTTTCTTCAAGGGTTGACATCAATGCCAACCAACCTTAATCAACATATTTTATATCTGATATCCCCGTTTCCAACCAAATAATAACTTTTGACATTTTAAATGACCATGATCCTGACTATGATCTTAAACCTTTAACCCTAACTCTAAACTTTTCCATGCATAGGAGCACCATTGAAGAGAATTTTGATAATCAAAGGAATTTGTGCTTTGACAAAATTAAAGTTGACATTTTCTTAAAGAATTTAAATAGTAAATTAAATCTCCTATCTTATAAGGACAACATTGAAGAAATCTATCATAATTTTACAACCACCCTTTCCACTTCTATTAACAAGTTCTCTTTCAAGGTGTCATATAAAAAGAATAATAGAATGACCAACCCTTGGTATGATAAAGAATGTCAAATTGATAGGAAACCCATTAGGGATGCTTCTGATGAGTCCTTAAAACTCGATAAGATCAATACGTAAAAGGACATAATTAAAAGGAGAAAAATGTATTATATCAATAAAAGGAAAGAGCAACTTTCACAACTATATAAGTGTTGGAAGATTGGTTGTTGTCATTGATGTCAATCCTAGCCATTGGATTTTGGAACCCACACTTGATCGAAGTAGATAGAAATAAAGAAAATTACACATGCAGATAAAACACCAATGGATGGATAGTATAAGTCATGCTGCTTCCGGTGGTATGTGTCACATCATGTGGATCCTCACGATTGACGAGAAATAGATTTTTGAAGATGACAATGTGAATTGAAGTAGAAACTACATGTTGGCCCTAATGTTAAAAGAAAGGGACATAAAGGGTATAAATACATCTCATTATACATTCATTTTTCAACACACACAAGTTTATTAGTGAACAAGGAGATATAAGTCAAATTTTGGAGGAAATCTGATGTAAAGAAGGTCAAATTTCAAGGTAGGATGAAGTCTTTTGGTGATATGTTCTAAGGTATGTTATTTACAGGTCATCTTACCATTTTTTCTATAACTTTGTTTCTATAATGATTCAGATGGTGAAATTCGGAAGCTATTGAGAAGACATATATAGCTACCCATGGTAAACATTTCATCTCTTTATTTGCTATAATTTTGTTGATACACTCTGTGGAAGATAGGGTTTTTGATTAGTCCTGAAGTTAGTCATAAACAGGTGTTCCAGTTAAAATAATAATAACGTCTTCATAGAGAATCCAAATGACGTGAGACCAATTGAATTGGAAAGATTATGGGTTGTATTTTCTTGTGTACAAATTTTAGAATTGGTTGTTAAATATTGAGCGCGGGGAATTCTGTACAAGTTCGCTCTCTGGAATAAACCAGAATTGAATAAGGTCTACCATTTTCTCTATAACTCCTTTTATGAAGAAGTGAAGAATTGCAGAATTTGAAGAAGTCTCAAGAAGCATTATCAGGTTCTATGTGATGGTTGGTTGATGGTGATAATTTAATGTAAATTTTTAATATCTCTCATATATTATTGGGTGGAAGGAAGGGGCAAGGATAGAGATGTCAACCCTCTCTTGATATTGGAGGATTGTATCTTCCTTTTGGAGGTTTATCCATCCATTTATATTTGGAAGTCATTACTTCCTTTGAACAATAATACATGATTACTTCTTATATATTATGCATGGTGTATTGGTGTATCTCTTATACTATTCTTCATTTTTCATTGGATAGTCTTCTTTGTTGATTGGATATAAATTGAATACATGAACTGATTGAAGAAAAAATTCAAATATACTAATTTCTCTAAATATTGATTCACCCCCCTCTCATTATTTCCAACAATTGGTATCAGAGAAGGTTTCCTTCATAACAATTTAACCACTGGAAGGAAAATTCTGATAGAGATGGATGACCATGAGAACATTCCAAGTGGGATTCAATGATTTGATGGAATCAATTATGCATAATGGAGTGATAGAGTGAAAAATTACTTAACAAATTTGGGAGTATACATTTGGTACTCAGTTGTAAATGACTATGCAATCCCAAAGAATTCTCCAACTGATCCAAATGAGAAGAATCTTATGAGTTGTAATTCAAAAGACAAACATGTTATTCTAGGAGCATTGGCACCAACCATTGCTATAAAATTGATGGGATGCAACACTTCTAAAGAGGTATGGGAAAAACTCAAGAGTATCTATGAAGGTGATCCAAAAGTTAAGAAGGTCAAGCTTCAACGACATAGAGCATAATTTGAAAATTTGAAGATGGATGAAAAGGAAGATATTGCAATGTATTTTCTTAGAGTTGATGAAGTTGCTAATGCTATCAGAGGATTAGATGAAGATCTAAATGAATCCTTGGTTGTACAAAAAGTGTTGAGATCACTTCTCTTGAAGTATGATGCTACGGTCTCTGCCATTGAAGAAACTAGGGACATGACCAAAATGACAATGGATGAATTACATGGTTGTGTTATAACATATGAAATGAGAATAGATATAGAAAGTAACCAGCCAAAAAATGAAGCAGCCTTTAAAGACATAAATAATACAAAAGACAAGGATAATGACCTTGAGGAAGAAATAATAAATTTCGTAAGAAGGTTCTAGAAGGGAACTGACAGATACAAAGGTAAGTCTCATCTAAAATTCTTTAACTATGGTAGAATAGGACATGTTGCTCAATAAATGATACTATAAAAGGAGAAGTATCATCAACAAAAATATCTTCTACTCCAAGGATGATGACATCTCCTCAGATGAGAGTGATGAAGAAGATAATGATGGAGGCGAATTCCTCTTCATAACCCAAAAAATGCAGGATGATGATAGCAAGAGTTCTAAAGAAGAAGAAATCATTTCTGAAGAATATTTAGATGAAGAAACCAACCTTGATTCCTTTTGGGGATACAAAGACAATTTAGAGAGTGAACAAGAAGATGAGAATCTTGAAAAGTTGAAACATGTTGAAATTGAAAATAACAAGCTTAGAAACACAAACATAATACTAAAAGGTGAATTGAGTAATTGTGAAGAAGAGAATTACAATATTGAAAAGACCATTGATAGCTTGAAGGAAAAATTAGAAGATTAAGAGAAATTGAAAGAATAATTGGATCACACAAGAGGAGAGCTACTATTGACAATAGAAAAGTTGAAGAAGTTAAAAAAAAATCACTGAAAAATTAGATGAGATCCTTAGCAGTCAAATATCTCGAAACAACACGACATGACTAGGATACAATGATAGTTTGAAAACAACAAAATAAGAGAAGGGAGATGAAAATGATGAAACCAACACTCCAGAGAAATTTGAAAAACAAGATAGAAGACTAGAATTCAGAAGGAATGAGACATCAAGAATATCCTCTCCCATTAGGTATGAAAGCAGTCATTATGAAGGAAACTATAGAAGAATATATCTTGAACCCAGATGGACCACACCACAAAGAATATCACTTACTCCTAGGTATTAACATTTCTTTCTTGAACACTGTTATACTTGTGGAAATTTTATACACAAGGCAATCAATTGTAGAATCAATGAAAGGAATAACTATGAAAGCTACATGAATGGTGCAAATAGTATATATGGAAATGTTTGTAGACTTGTCAACATAAATTATAATCCATTTGACCCATTATTGGATCAAAATATTGTATTCTACAAGTGCAATAATCTTGGTAACAAAGCATGAGATTGCAGAGAGATGAAGGAAGATAATTCTATCCCAAATGTCCTTATACCAACTACAATATGGAAAAAGAAAGAAATTCCACACAACGAAAATTGTTGAATAACATTGGTCGCTAAAGAATCCAAAGAAGAAGATGAATTTTTCATATACAGTGGGTGCTCATCTCATATGACCGAAGATCAAAGAAAATTTTTCAGCTTAAAGGAAAAGGGTGGAAATGTTGCATTTGAAGATGACTCATCTACCAAAATACTTGGAAAAGGAACTGTAAAGCTTGGAACTGAAAATGTAAAAGTAGGAAAAGTCTTGTTCATTGAATATCTGAAGCATAATCTCCTCAGTGTTAGCAAAATATGTGATCAAGGATACACTCTTACATTTGACTCCCGAAAATGTAAAATAGGAGAAAATAACTCAGGAAGATGGGTTGCAACTACAACAAGAAGACCGAACAACATATACATCCTAGACAAGAAGAAGAGAGAGAAGCCAAAAGTAACACAAAAGGATTCCAAGGAAGAAAAAGTCCCAAATACCAAAAATAAGGATGAAGTATTATTGAGTGCCACATGTTCAGGGGGAGCAACCCCAAAGAAGAAGGTAACTTTATGCCATTGAACTCAGGGGGAGAAGCCCCACCATTTTCCATTGAAGTCAAATGGGGAGAGAAATTGGGAGCATGTGTTTCCATCAATGACAAAGGGGGGAGATTGTTGGAAGATTGGTTGTTTTCATTGATGTCAACCCTAGCCATTGGCTTTTGGACCCCACACTTGATCGAAGTAGCTAGACATGAGGGAAATTACACATGAATATAAAACACCCATGGATGGATAGTATAAGTCATGTCACTTCCAGTGGTATGTGGAATGTCATGTGGATCCTCATGATTGAGGAGAAATGAATTTTTGAAGATGACAATGTGAATTGAAGCAAAAACTACATGTTGGCCCTAATGTTAAAATAATGTGACATAAAGTGTATAAATATATCTCATTATACATTCATTTTTCAACACACACAATTTTATTAATGAGAAAGAAGATATAAGTTTAATTTCAAAGGAAATATGATGTAAAGAATGTTGAATTTCAAGGGAGGATGAAGTATTTTGGTGATGTGTTCTAAGGTATGTTATTTACAGGTCATCTTACCATTTTTTCTACAACATTGTTTCTATAAGGATTCAGATCATGAAATTTAGATTGTATTGAGAAGACATATCTAGGTACATGTGGTAAAAATTTCATCTCTTTGTTCGCTATAATTTTGGAGATACACTATGTGGAAAATAGGGTTTTTGACTAGTTCTAAAGCTAGTCATAAGCATGTGTTCTTGGTAAAACAATCATAACGTATTCATAGAGAATCCAAATTATGTGAGCCCAATTGCATTGGGTAGAGTACGAGATGTGGTTTCATGTGTACAAATTTCAAAATCTAATGTTAAATATTGAGCGTGGAGGATTCTGTACAAGTTCGCTCTTTGGAATAAACCAGAATTGAATAAGGTCTACCATTTTCTCTATAAATCATTTTCTGGGGGGATTCAAGGAGTGAAACTTGGAGGATTTTCAGAGAATACATTGAGTAATATTATCTATAGGATCATATTATTCCAAGAAGGGAATAATTGAAAAAGTTGAATAAGTCTCAGGAAACATTATCAGGTTCTATGTGATGGTTGGTTGATCGTGATAATTTAATATAAAGTTTTATTATCTCATATATTCTTGGGTTGAAGGAAGGATAAAGAATGGAGAGGTCAACCCTCTCTTGACATTGGAGGATTGTATCTTCCTTTTGGAGGTTTATCCCTCCATTTATATTTGGAATTCATTGCTTCATTTGAACAATAATACGTGATTAATTCTTATATATTGTGCATGGTGTATTGGTGTATCTCTTATACTATTATTTATTGTTCATTGGATAGTATTCATTGTTGATTGGATATAAATTGAATACACGATCTAATTGAAGTACAAGTTCAAAAATACTAATTTCTCTAAATACGGATTCACCCCCTTCTCGGTATTTCCAACAATAAGTTGGATCCTAAGAAGTTATGGAGCCAAATTCTAAACTGCAATACTAAAGAAATTAATAGGATTCCCTTAAGGGATTGGAATTCATACCTTAAAATTATTTACGAGTTCCCTAATTCCATGGACACCATCACTATTGACCCTACAAAGGAAGAAGTTTTTCCTTTAGATGACATAGAGTTCGGGGTTAAGTGGATTTCAAATGGAAAAGCTAAGGACATTGAAGGCTACCAAGCTGAAATTTTTAAAATCAAAGGGTCAATCCTTATCTCTCACATACACAAGTGTTGTGCACATCGACTACACTTTGAGGGGGGAGGGTGAACAGTGTAGGGCTCTTTTCCGCAAAACTTCCCTCTTACACAAAACTCTTTAGTTAACAATCATCATTAACTCATTACTCATTGTTGTCATTTATAACCAGTTATATGTGAACACATATAAGCAACATATTTCAGCAATATATCATCAACAAGTCATCACCACAAGGAACACAAAGAACACAAGATGTATGTACAATTTTCTTTTTATTACGGACTACAATCCTTGGGGTTTTTCAACAACAACTGAATAGAGTAAAAATCTACAAGAGAACCAGATCTATAATGCAAGACTCAACTTACACCCTCAGCACCAACTGAGATGAGGCAACAATCCTCAAGAGATATCAATTTGTACCATAAACAAGTGCATCAACCATGCACCAACCTATACCAAACAACTTGTAATCAACCTGTACCATAAACAAGTGCATCCAACCATGTACCAAGTATATACCAATAATGTGTCAACTACTCATAAACAATGACCCATCAATATGTACCAACATCATCAACTATACACCTCATGTATGTGCCAACTCATCAACTGCTTGTCTCAACCATGACTAGTTTTTTATTAGTAAACAACCCTAACTTGAAATAATCATAACTATGTACCTGTAATGAATAAGATCTAAAAATAATAAACAATGTTCTTCGGTGTGTTTTATGCAATTCCTCCACATGTCACTACTTGGAACCTCTCATAAAAGGATTTATAGAAAAAATGGCATACCTTGTGGAATTCTGACTTATTCTAGACAAATACCTTGGAGAGTGTGCCCCACACAGAATATTTATTTAATCGATCTAAAATTGTTACAAAACATACAATAGACTGTACTCTAACCAACACATTTGGGCTTACTTAATTGGGATCTGTTATGAAGAAGTTATGGTGTTTTTACCCGAAACACCTGTTTTAGACTAGTTTCAGGACTAACCACAAACCCTATTTTCCACAGAGTGTATCTCCAAAAATACAATGAACCACAAGATGATTTGTTTACCATTGATACTTGGATATGTTTCCTCAATGGCATATCAATATCACGGTCTGAATCATTATATAGAAAACTTTATTGTGAAAATGGTGAGATGACCTATAAATAACATACCTTAGAAGGCATCATCAAAAAAATGTATCCTCCCTTGAATTTTGGCCCTCTTTTCTTCACCTTCCCTCTGAAATTTGGCTTAGATATCCTTTGGTTACCTCAGTCACCTATACATCTTCAATATGCTCAAGTGTGATATAAAATGAGAGAGCCTTGCCTCTTATTTATACTCTCTATCTTCTAGGTCACTTAACCCATTTCTAGGTCACTTAACCCATTTCTTGGTCACTTAACCTATTTTCCTCATTTTTAGGGTTAACGAATTTCCATAATTCGAAATTCCTCCATTACTTTATCATTTAAATATTCCTCCTTGACTTTGTCACCTCACTTTATCATTTAAATAATCTTCTTTGATTTTGTCACTTTACTTTATTATTTAAATAATCTTTCTTGACTTTGTCACTTTACTTTATCATTTAAATAATAATTTCTTCTTTGCAAGCTCTTTGACTTCTTTGACCTTTTGGGGCTTCAAGCCAACATATGAGGGTCCTCCAACTTTGTAAGGCCATAACTCTCAAACCCTAAGGAGTTATGTGACGTTCCACATACCACCAGAAATGGCATGACATGTACTATCCATATAGAATAGTCTTACCTGCAAATATATCAAAACTCATACCATTATCCATTAAACAAACTTGGGTCCATTACCCAAACCTGGTTTCTCCAACTTCTCATGGCCATAACTCTCTAACTGTGAGGAGTTATGTGACGTTACACATACCATCAGAAATGGAATGACATGCACTATCCATCTAGAATAGTTTCACTGACAAATTCACTGATCTTCATCTTATTATTCCACACTCAAGCATGGGTCCTCCAACCATTCTTCTAGGATAACTGAACCATAAAGAATATTCTCGTGAGGGATTTCACCATAAGGGGACCACTTTTGAGTTCATCCATTTGTGCACCTTATCAACCATGATAAGACTATAATGACCAATCTAACTATGCATCATATATCAAAGAAAGCACATTGAACCATCTTCATGTTTGCATAATGTATCAATGACAACTCATTGATCCATGTTCATCTATGCATGACATCATATGCATCATATACTTGACATCTATCTAATATCATCAACGAAAATACATATTAAATTTGACATCAATCATCAATCAATAACTCAACATCAATCAATCAAACCATTGGCATCAATCACAACATTATCCAACAACAATCTCTTCAATTTAGCAGTCAAGCATGGATTCCCTAAAATATGGACGCAAACCCTCATTGTTCCTATTTTTAAAAATAGGGATAGAAACATTCCCTCTAATTATAGGACCATTATGAATAGTCTGATTTTAGCCAAACTTTATGGAATTATTTTGGAAAAGAAGATTAGCCTTTGGCTAGAAAGTCGCGATAAAAGAGCTAAAGGCTAGGATAAGTTTAGGAGATATCATTTAACTGCTGACCATATTTTTACCTTTAGGATCATTGTAGAGGAGTTCCACAATACTAAAACTAGTATTTTTTTTTTGTTTTTTTCACTTAGAAAACCTTTTGAAATGATTCCTAGGAAAAACCTTTGGAAAAGGTTAGAAGAGATAAAAGTGTCTTTGGAGTTGAGGGATATTGCAATAAGGATGTATGAGAAAATTATTGCTAAGTTTAAAAACACTGAGGGATGGTCAAAAGTGATTAACTGCAATATCAGAGTCAAACAAGGTTGTCCCTTGTCCCCTATCCTTTTTGGCATATACATTGACAAGTTAGAAGATTTCTTGGAAAAAGTAGGTTGTGTCGGCCATACTCTCACTGGTATAGTCATCAATCTTCCTATTTATGTTGATGATATTGTTCTTATGGAAAGGAGTCCCCATGATCTTGAAAACCAACTAAGAATCCTAAAGGATTGTTTCTCCAATATGGGTATGACTGTTAATACTGATAAGACTAAGGTGATCAGGGGATCAAATTTTGCTCAAAAATTCAAAGTGCTCAGAATCGTTTCAAACCAGACGAGAGTGTAGTCTTCGTCGTTGCGAACCCAACACAACTCATTTTGTCTCAAACGGACGTCAGGAATGAGAGATATAACGATCTGTTCGTCAAGGCAAACAGGTAAAAAAAAATGATGCTGACTGTACAGTCCGTACAGTCTGACGTGGCAGGACCATACAACCGTATAGAAGTGATGGGGCAAGCATTTGTTGGTTGACAGTTGTCGAATCAGATGTCGACATGTGGCAGTTTTCTATTCAATGATTGGGTGCCACGTGGCCCAATCGTGGGCTACCACGTGGCACCCCGGAATTGGCTAATTGGTTGTATGTAAAATTATGGGAGTCCGCGGGGTTCGACCCCCGGACCTCCCCCACTATGTAAAGTCTTCATAACATCCACCCGACCACTATACTGCTGCATGGTTCTTGTTATACCCATGTATTTTAATGTATTTCAATTGCATATGTTGTATGTATGGGCGGGGTCGGGCCGGGGCTTAGCCCCGGCCCGTGGTCGTTTGAGTTGCTATATGACCTTGCTATATATATTGTAGCCCAACCGTTGGCGCGTGGGTTTATAAAACATAGCCCATGGTTTCTATATATTACGCCATATGCCCACGACCTGGAGCATGGATGGAGTTACACAGTTTTGTAATGACTTAACCACTTTTTTCCAAATGCGCGCGGTCACATGACCCATACGCCCAGGTGCTAGGCGGTTAGGGGCTGGCACGCCCTTAACCATCCTATGGTTTTCACCATTGGTACGGTTGCACCCGGTGCTGGGTTTTCACGCTTAAATTTGCATGTGAGCCAGGTTCAAGGAAGAAGGGTGCAAATTGTAGATGTAGAGACAACAAGCTTGAAGGGGGAGACTTCCAGGAGGCCTAACTTCTTCATTTTTCGACCGATTGAGGTGCCAAAAGAGCCCAAACAGGGGTTTTGGAACGCTCTGAAGCGATTGGAGTAATCGTTTTGTCAGTTTGAGTATTGTAAGACATGTTTTTGAGAAGTTTGAGCAATTAATAATAATGATCCATTGGAAGCTGGACCAGGAGATGTAGCCCAAGAGAGGGGTGAACTCCTTTATCAAATTGTTGTGTTTATGTGCTTATGTTCATTGTTTATGCTGCTTTCTATCTGTATTTTTCATAAGTAATCATTAAATCTATGTGTTGCAAACTGATCCATTTTCTTTAAACACATAACATTTACATTTGCAAATTATTTCAAGTATTTCAAGTCTTCTTCAATTTTAGATCAAGTTGGTATCAGAGCACTGGTTTTTGAAGACTTGATTGTTTGCAAGTTTTGTTTTTGATGCTCACAAGGTTGAAACTCAAAAGAGGAGAAGGTCAACTTGTGGAGCCAAGTTTTCATCCGACAAGGAGGAAGCATATACCATCACCGCAAGTTTCAGGGAGACATTCACCAAGCATGGCTCATGCAAAAAGTCATGAACGTGTTCCAGCTGAAAATGAAGATCTCAGAGAGGTTGTCTTGGAGCTGAGAGAGATGATGAAGATCTTGATGGAAAGGAGCATAGTGTCGCAGGGTGAAGGCTCCAACCCTTCAATGCATAAGGGAGGCAGTGGTGATAAACCTCCAGACGGAAATAGAGGGAATGGTTCTTCTCCACCACCCTCTCCTCCATCATCATCTTCTTCTTCTTCTTCTTCTTCTTCTACCAGTTTGAAACATCTTCCAAATTCTGCAAAGGGGCATGGTAAAACTCCTTCGCAAATTCCTTCATTAAATCTTGATATAAAATTTGAATTGCTAATATACAATGGAGAAGTTAATGCTGAGAAGTTAGATAATTGGATACGTCAAATTGAAGTATATTGTAGAATACAAAAAATTCAAGATGATGAAACCAAAATTAAGCTTGCTTCGTTAAGATTGGATAGTGAAACACTTATTTGGTGGGAATCCAAGACTCAGGAAGAAATGAAAAAACATGGTAAAATTTTGCTTTCTTGGAATGATTTCATTATCGCAATTAAAAAACAATTTTATCCATTGGCATATAAACAAAAGGCAACTATGGTATGGAAGAATTTTAGACAAGCTAAAGGACAGAATGTACAAAGCTTTACTCAGGAATTTAGGAGAAGAGCTTTGGTTTTGGGAGTTGATTTGTCTTCACAGGAAACTTTGCTCAAATATATTGGGGCTTTACATAGTTATTTAAGACATACTATACTCATGTTTAATCCTTCGAATCTAGATGAAGTTTGTGTACATGATACTCATTTGGAAGCAAGAGGAAGGAACGATACTCATGAGGGTTTCAAGAAGACATTCAGCCATGGAGACAAGGGAAAGAAGAAGTTCAAGGGCGGTGGCAGGAAGAATGTTGCTGTGAAGAAAGAGGGAGAAAAGTTCACATGTAAACATTGTTCAAAGGATGGCCATGATGAAGACCATTGTTGGAAGTTTCATCCTGAAAGAAGACCCAAAACATTTGGCAACAATAACAAAGGGAAGTCAAAGACTGTTGCGACTGTTCAACAGGACTTAGGTTCGGATTCGGGTGACGAAACAAGGATCACAGCCATGGGTTACCAAGGTAATGGTTCTGTTGGAAGTACTAGCTCTTCAAGTAATGCTAATGTCAATGTAACTCAACAAGAGAAAACGAGAATTTAACTTTTTCATATAAGGGTTGTTTCAAAACATACTAAGATAGACACGTTATTTGATACTGGATCTCAAGCAAACCTTATTTTTGAAGAGACTGTTAAGAAACTTAAGTTGGAAACAAGTCCACATCCTAAGCCATACCCTCTTGGTTGGATATGTGATAATGCTAAGTTACAAGTAACTAGGAAGTGTAAACTTAGGTTT
>ML807723.1:160422-192643 GCA_009831015.1 Picea engelmannii | reverse complement strand
TAGAAAATATATTATTCTACCTACATGAGGGGTTAGGAAGGTTAGGTCCCTAACATTTCCTCCCCCATAAATAATATCCTTGTCCTCAAGGCTTGACATGAGGAAATTGTTATAGAATGGTAGCTGGCTCCGAGGTGGCATCTGTTGGAGTTGTATCTTTCCACTATACTAATACCTCCTTCATGGTGCACTGATGAATATGACACTTACGTTGGTCCAATACAGCATGTGGTTGCAACCATATGGAGCCTTGTTCATCCAACTCAAGAAGACTGGTTTGATTTTGGCACTTGGTTCCAATCACCTTCTTTAAGAAGGAGACATGAAAAACAGGATGGAGCTTAGAATGATTGGGAAAAAATGATTGATAGGCCACATATCCCATGCACTTAAGAATTGTATTAGGACCATAAAATATGAGTGTTGGTTTCTAACAATTGTCATCCTTGAGTGAAGTCTTCTTATAAGGTTTTATTCGAAGAAAGAACTGGTACCCTTCAACAAATTGACGTTTTGAACGACCTTGATCTGCTTGTTGCTTCATGCGATTATGAGCCATGAAAAAATTATATTTGAGGGTACTAAGAATGGCCTATTGAACTATAAGAGTTTGGTAAACCTCCTGGGCCTTCAAGACACCGCGCATTTAAGAGAGAAACGAATGAAACTTTTTTCCATATACTGCTTCAAAAGGAGTCATGCAAGTAGTTGTATGGTAAGAAATGTTGTACCACCATTCAACTAAGGGTAACCATTGAGCCCACTGATTCTTCTTCTTAGATGAAAAAACACCTTAAATATTTTACCAGACACTTGTTAACAAATTCATTTTGACCATCAGTCTAGGGATTATAGGTTGTGATGAGATGCAATTGGGTGCCATGTAGCCTAAAACATTCTTGCCAAAAATTGTTGGTAAAAGTGGGATCTCGGTTAGAGACATTGGAATGAGGCATGTTGTGAAGCTTGAAGATACGTGCCATGAAGCATTGAGCCCCTATGGATGTAGTGAATGGGTGTTGAAGAGCATAAACATGAGCATATTTGGAAACATGATCAATGCTCATCATGATGAAGTTTTTATTGCCCAATTTAGGTAAGCTAACAATGAAATCCATAGAAATATCCCTCCAAATAGCAGGTGGAATTGGAAGCGGTTGTAGTGTGTCAGGGGATTTGATTGTTTCTCCCTTGTTGCGTTGGAAGACATCACATTCCACCACAAAGGTGTAAACGCCCTGCTTCATACCATCCTAGAAAAAAGAGCGTTTGACCCTGCCATAGGTTTTGGTAAACCCAGAATGCCCAACTGTGGGTGTAGCATGAAGCTCGTAAAGAACCATGGATTTAAATTGCAACTGTTTTCTTAAATACAAAAACTATTTTTAGTGAATCTCTTCATTTTTCCACGAGTACTGTGGAGAAATTGGAGAATTTTCTTGTAATTTTTGGATGAAACGCGACAGTTTGGGATCTTGAAGCCATTCCTGGCAAACAACTTAGATCCAATATGGTAGAATGAAGGATAGAGAAAAAAGGGACCCTTTATATTGATATTTCGTTGAAAGAGGGTCTGTAGACACAATATGTTTTCCTTTCTTTTAAATGATCTCATAATCATTTCCAAAAATCTTGGTCACCCAGTTTTGTTGCTCTAGAGATGAAAGTCGTTGCTCTAGAAAATACTTGAGGCTATGATGATATATCTTAATTTGGAAGTGTTTCCCCAATGGATAAGACCACCAGAGATCCACAACATGAAGAATGGCCATCATTTCCTTTTCATAGATAGATTGATAGTTTGAACTGTCTTTTATTCACAATTTAAGAAAGACACCAACTGACATGGAGTAACTTGTATTAAAAAAATCTCGATGTATGAATGAAAATAGTTTGAAGTCCAATTGGTTGTATGAAAGAAAATTTGCATTGTAAAAGTGGATGGTGATGAAATCAACTTATCTTGGTTGAAGTGATAAATTGTGAATAATATGAAGGAGTAACCTCTATAATTATATTTTTATACATTTAAAAAATATTTGCATTAGAATTCTAAGCTTTTACCAGTTAACCTAATAGTATAGAAATATTGAGGGTTTTAACACATTTTAATGACTAAACCAATCTGTACCAAACCATGATTTTGTTCATGTACAATGACACATTAATATCATTGCATGTGTTGTAGTAACAAGGTGGATGTATTCTATTGATATTGATTTATCTTGGAGTGATTGCCTTCAATTTTATGGTTTCTTCAAAATAAAATGGAAACAAAGTTTGAAATTTCTATTGAGAGAAATATCTAGCATGATCATATGGGGTATTCATGTAGAAAAAAAAAACATGGTGAGTGTAAGAAAAATTTCCAACATTTGTGGCAACAACAATCGCGGGAGTAGAAGTGGAGATAACAACAATTTTGTAATATACGGTCAATAAGAATGTGAGGCCTAGCCCGATGGGTTAGCTCAAGTGGTTAAGTATTGTGAATTACAAATAGGAGGTCATGGGGCCAATGTTGGGTATGTGTTATATTCTTTGCATGTGTCTGTGTGGGCGTGTCAGATAGGACAACTGCGTTTGATGATCCCTCGTACTAGTGCTCTCATTGTGTCATGTGCATTGGGTGCTTTCCTAGGGGGGTCCCAGGGGGGGCAGGTATGCCCCCCCTGGTTATGCGCAGCATTCAACAATAGGTGGTAGCCCGGGGAAGCGCCCCAAAATTTTTCTTTTGGGCGGTTTTTGCTATTTTTAGTGGATTTTTCTATTTTTAGCAGTTTTGCAAATTAATCTCGGATTAAGGGATTAGGGTTTTGGTATGTATGGAATACCTAAAAACATTGTATATATATTGTATAGTGAATGGTGAAATTCGATATAATGAATATAAGAAAGGTTTTCCCGGTTGAGGGTTTCTGGTATAAATCTCTGTGTACTATATGAATGAGCCATTGATTAATTTCTGTTTTTCATAAGAATCTATATGCATTGCTTTACTTCACAGGTTTAAAACTTACAACCAAGTCCTCAGACATATAAATTGACACTTCGATATTCGATCAATGGTAGGGATCAACTCTCAACAACGAATCTATGGTCAAATTTTCTTCGAAGTTCTTATGCAAGAAATTTTGAACAAGGGTACAGGGAATTATGTTGTAGATTAGTCTACCCCTAAGGTTATAATCTCTTACCCTAGTCCTTAAGATATAAGTGACCAATTCTTAGAGGGGAATACTTCTAAATACCGTAATCCCTATTTGGATAAAAAAAATGCACTAGTCATATATCCAACAACCTACTAAAAAACTCTAAAAATAAAAATGTTTTTTTTTTGTGTGTGGTTTATAAAGAAATCCAATGGTGAATTTTTTTCTTGTTGATCCCGAACCCTAAGGAGGTAAATTTCCCCTATTGTATTGAGATTTAAGGTGTTATCCAAAATTGATTGGGATGATTTAAGGTGATTCTCAAATATGGAAATTAAATTGGAGCATTGAAAATTAGATTAGGTGAAACCCTAAGGCTAGGGTTTGGTGCTTCAAGGTGTTATGTTTCTTATTAATCTCATATGGTTCATTTATAGATTGTTTAGCAATATTATCTTAAAAATATAGAGGTGATTTTAATCTCTAATGTGTATGTAATTATTCATCTTTTACTTGAAGGATTTATTTGGTGAATTCCAAACGATAACTTGTGAAACACTAGGGGGATTCACCATCCATTTTTCAATTTATTTCTTAGATATGTTCATATAATTTAAAAATTTGTATCTAACACTTGTATAGAATATGTATTTCCCAAGTGCAAAAACATAATGCATCATGTTCTTTTGTGCTTAAGCTCTATCTTGGATGGTAGTTTCATGACCTAAATATGAAATTTATATGTTTTTATTCATAAATCAGATTTAGAAGTGAAAGGACAGACAAAATATTGTTTTATCTTAGCATGCAATCAAGCAGTAAACGTAATAACACATTGCACCTTTGATTTATGCTAGAAACATATTCAATCATTATGCCTTATAGTTTAAAGTGGTTCTAACATTTTGATAGTTTTGTTTCTTGGGTGATACATGCTAATTAATAATCCAATTAATACACCAAATATGATTAATACACGCTAATTAAGTCACCGTTCTTCAACACCACATGTCTTTACCCAGTAGGAGGATTGTATTGTCTAGTTTTATCCCAAGCCATTCTTGGTTCCCTAGGTCCGAGTCACAACTCCGAGACAGACTTTGCCACAACAACATTGTATGGTAATATCGATCAAGGCTAGAGACTTTTGTAGGAGGAAAAAAAAAATGTTCATAGCACATCCTCGATCCTCGATCCACCCACTGAGAGAGTGACACGATGGGAAATTTTAGCATTAGATACGATCAGATTTTGAGCATTTAAGGAGCTAATTAATACCCGATCTCGCATTAGTTTCTACCTCGTGCACCACTCAAAATATCCGCTTAGAATCATTGATAGACCACAACACCACCTGCACCTCCTTCGTCAACCTGCGATGAATTTTAGTTATAGATATTCGGTGCCAGATTTGTTAAAATTTCACCCATAACCCGAATTGAATGGTTGATGCGACATGATAAAATATTCCATGTTTAAATTCTCTTAAGCCATTGTAAATGAAAAAATTCAGTGCATAAGAGAATTCTGGAGCATCCGAAGGAGCAAGACGAGTGACTCAAAGGCTGTATCAACTCCATGAATATCAAAACACCCAGGTTTTTACAAGCTCCAGAGGTATGTATCTGAGTCTATAAATTTTACATGGCTATACTTTATATGTTCTTATCTGGTTTTTGTTTTTACACAGTCTCTGAAATTTTATTTTAAGTTGCATGAACAATGCCTCCAAGAAAGCCAAATACTAGACAATTCTCAAGGGCACCGAAGATGAAATAACCAGAGGTAGGTGAAGGCTCTTCTCCAGGGATCAAAAAACAATTGGAATATTCCCCAAGGTTAGAACCTGTCATTAAGACAACAAAAAATAAGGTTTTCATCCAGCCTCCGGCCTTTGGAAATAAAGAGGAAAGCACAGGGTCCAATATGGTGCTCCCACATTGGGGGGATATCTTTAACAGTATTAGCTGAGAAGAGTACCCGAAATATGTCCAACATAGTGATCCAAACGTAAGGGTGCTCGACGACCAGGTGTTCATAAACGAGCGTTCATAAACTATGGTTTCCATGTAGGGTTCTACTTGGTAAAGGATACCGCTTAAGACAAACAAGAAGGGATGAGCAAACTCGAGTTCGTATTCCCGACAGGTTGATTATGAAATAATGATCCAAAGATCTTGTTCTTGCAACATGCTTCAAAAGTGTCGTCCTACTGGTCATACACCCACGAGAAATTAGAAGACGAAGTCTTCAAAGAAAATGCCCAGGACTGGGACGAGGTGTTACAAAGGATGGCCGACCCAAAAATGACTAGGTTCAGGGCCATGACGTTGGATGAAAAATAAAATATAATAGAATAGTTGGCTCAAGAGGCCCTCGGAGCCAGGGAATAAATCAAAGTAGTAGAGGCAACAAAAGGTTTCCCTGCTGGCTCCGGTGCAGAACAAAGGATTTCCTCTGACACCGGAGGCACATGAAAGGGGGTTGGTCATGATAGAAAAAACACATAGAGTATTCTATCAGCTGCAGGATGACCCAGACCTCATATGAATAACAAGTGTCCCTGTTGACAACCCAATCGAAAGACGAGTAGGTCCAAGTGGGCCAGAGCTAATACAAATTGATGAAACCACTAGTTTAAATAACCCTAAAGTTACAACACCACAAGCCGAATCTCCAGGGAATGTTTCATCTCAGCCATAGATAGCAAGGACATAAGGGAGAACAAGTGCACCAAATCCCCTTGATGACTTAATAACAATCTGTGACGATGAGGAGAGTTTGGAGGTGTTCTTGGTGACTGTGGTGCAGATCACAGAGGAAAAGGAACCCAAGAAGGAATATTCCCCATATTCCGATGCCCAAATTCAAGGCCTTTCATAGAATGACTAGGAGGTCAAAAGTGTCTTAGAAACTAAGCTACTCGATGTACCAGATACCCAGAAAAATATCCCAAAGGATGAGCGAGGCATGGGTGAACAAGAAGAAGAATTTCCACAGTAGGAAATCGACATCTTAACAACTGATTATTAGGTAAGTATTGAGCCTACACCTGATGCTTCAATTCCATCCGGTAATTTACTTCATTATGATAAAACACCAGAGGCGATACCTTTGGAACACATGGAAGAGGTTCAAGAACCTAGTCTTGAACATATATACACTTTTGGGAGCCTGGGAAATATACTTACCTGGGGAGATCAACTAATCCACGAACCCCTAGATAAGGTTTCTCATATACAATCCATCTCCTATGACCGGAAGAGGAAATCCATAGTGAAGAGAACTACCAATAAGAGTAGGCTTACTATGGATGCTCCATCCTCATCACCATAGAGGAAAAACGGATTAGCACGGAGAATGCCAAGACATTTGAGCTTATTGACGAAGGGATGGAAATCATAGATACCACCATGGATAGAGTGAAAAGGGATGAAGAGGAGTTGTACACTGAGTTGAAGGAGTTGGAACATCTACACCATTTGGATAAATATATTCAGGACTCCACACAAGCCACGATGTTCTTGAGAAGTGAATTCCAAGACGCCTACAGTAAATTCACTAATGAGTGACACCTGTTCACTACAGGAATGGCTAGTTTCCAAGAAGACACCCTCATGGCATTGGAGATGTGAAAAGACATGGAAAGATGGTATGAGAGAGAACAGAAAGTAGTGGAAAGGATCGAATACATCAGTGTCGTTCAATAGGTTCGAGACGCCGAAGAACACAACATTCAAATAATAATGGATAGCAGCATTGATCACATAAATAAGTCGACCGACTACTGGGTGAAAATGGCCCAAGAACCTCACCAGGAAATCTAAGAGAAATGGGTTGAGTGTGAAAAGAGTTGAACCAAGATCAACCATGCAATGAAAGACATCAACCTCCTAGAATTTGGCACACCCGATGACTTTGTCGAATTGCACGACATAGTCAAATTACATTCCCAACAAGACTCATTGTGGGCTTTGGAGATAAAAATGTTGGATAACATGGCGCCAGGACAAGTACAATAGTTCATGGAGCACTCGATCAAGGATCATACATTGCTACAACAGTTAAGTGCTAAAGTAGTCAAATATCGAGCACGGGCAGTGGAGAAAATCGAGATCCTTTCGGCCTCGATGTACCAACACAGGTTCCTGTACACCAGCACATGCGGGGAACTCTTCGTTAAATGGTCAGAGTATGAGAAGAGTCATCCACTCAAGTGAGATCATTTGATGGCTCTTATAATACTGAGAGATGAAAGCGTCGTGTGGCAATTTTTTGTTTTACTTAGCTGCACTTTTGATAGTTATTTTTAGTTAATAATATGTTATAAATAAGAGGATCGACATGTTAGAAAAGGTTGATGGTTTTTGAAAAGACCCTCATTTTTTTATTTGTAAGGAACTATTTCAGAGCTACCTTAATTGAGAAGTATTGTTTAGGACTAGAGACAATTTTTTTCTATTTTTCATCAAAAACACGTATGATTGAATCTAAAGAAGAATTATTTCTGATTTCATCTCATGAATGGATGTTGTAATGAGTAAGAGCCTATGAATATGTTGATAAGTTATCTAATTGAATATCTTTATAGTTCTTGTCTCTAATGATTAAGATTAAATCATTGTGTTAATATGTGATTGATGATTAGAGTTAAGAAAACTATTTTTCTTACCATTGTTTATTGCATGTATGTTTTTCTTCTGATAATCGTATCTTAGTCTATAATTGGAGAACCAGTGGGTTAATGTATTAGTACTAGACTTTATGTAGGTGTAAGAATCATTGTCTGCATGCTTGAGTATGAGGGTTATCCCGATCTCAACCTTCTTTAGTAGTTAATTCCTTTCCCCTTGGTAACCCAGTTGGTTTATACCAACATTCATCTTGTATCGGTCCCACGTATAAGAGAAAATACAAAAAGAGAACATTTGAAATGAAGGAGGATTTTTCACAAGAAGACATCCTGCCAATCACAACATAAAGCCCATAGATTAATTGGTTGGATCACAAGATCTAGAGAACCATTGCACTATTAAATGTTGCAGAGTCTAATAGGGCCTCGATGGTGGGTTTGGTTCCTACTATTGATTTAAAGGGATTTAGGACCCCTCAACGGAATTAGATCTAGAAGGAGGGCCTGAAGAATGAATGGATGATAATATTTTTTACACAATATTTCACACAACCTGTAGAATCAAAACAACCCACATGCAAGGCTAGTCATTCTCAAGACATCCCATAACACTGAGTACTCTTGAAATGAGTAACTCACCCCAACAAGAGGAAGAACATCTATTCCTTGATATACCTTATGCTCTTTCTCACAAGGAGTTGAACTAGTTTAGAAGGATCACAAGATCTTATGCCCGACAGATCGGGGTGTTTCCCTTAGCTCCGTTACTTCCTCATAGAAAACAAGTAAGAAGAGCAGTGGTCGATACCCCCGACCAATTTTTTGTGCACACAGTAGAAGAACTGATAGATTTTTCCCTCACCGAAATCGAACATCCTCTTAATCTAATCCCCAAAACACCAGTAGGAAACTGCTTCAAGCCCAACGATTATTCCGATGAGGAAGGGTCCAACTCCAAACGCTCAGTTTCAGGATCAGACAACATGGAAGATAAAAATGATCATAATGAAGAATGGGAAAACCCACCTCAGAATAATCAACCTTCATTGGCCAGAGATTCTCTGGACATCCCTGGACGAGTACATAACCTTCCCTGACATCCAGAGAAGTTACTCCCTAAATTTGACCCTGAAACCTCAGGATATCCTGAAGACCATATCAAAAAATTCATACTAGCTATCATACTGATAAATGTTCAAGATGAAGACGTAGTATGCAGGATTTTCCCCTATAATTTCATGAATCCGGCCTCAATATGGTATTTTAAATTACCTGTAGGATCAATAACTAGTTGGACGAAGTTTCAAAAGGATTTTTTCGATAAATTTGCAGAAGAAACCAATACAAGAGCATTGACGGTCGAGTTGTTCACCTCCACCATGAGTTCAAAGGAGAGGGTTAAATACTTTAATCAGTGGTTCACCAATGTCCTAAAAAAATTTCAACCCGAATCTAAACCCACTCAGGAGTTTGAAATTGAAGTATATGTTAATTCTCTCCCAACTTCTATTTCCATGTTTGTGAAGAGGGTTTCCAAAGCAACCTTATCTAATAATTTTGAAGAAGCCAAAACAATAGAATTTCAAATGAAGGGATGTAAATAAGGCCAGGTCTCACTAGTTAAAAAGGAAGTTCAACCTCCTCCCAGGAGGGGACTACCGTTGACTAGACCCCCAAGGAAACAAACAGAACATGGTCCTGAAAAGGGAAGTGGAGACATAGAAGACCTACAACGCATGGTTAATAAATTGTCAAATGAAATAATAGACATGAAAAGAAGTGTAGGGGAAGGGAACCAAGGCCAGAGGCCCTATAAACCCTGTTTTTTTTTTTTTAAATCCACCTTTCAAAGCAATTGAAACCCCACCGACCAACTTAAACATCGATCTGGGAAATGTAGCATCCAAATCTTTCTGTACCTAACACCAAGAGAAACACTATGAAAGAGACTTCCCACAATGGGTGCATGCCATGAATTTGATGGCCAACCAGTTTCTAGATGTGGTTTCCCTAACCGAATAGTCAAGCGACTCAACTATGAGTATTGTCGATCGGGAAGAAGTTGATCCACTAGAAGAAACAACCATGTTGATATGGGACCCTAACCTACCAATGCCTTCCGATGACCTATTTGAAGTTCAAGAACCACCCGCAGAAGTCTTGGCTATGCAAACACAAAGTAGGGGTCAACCTGTCTCAAACAACCTCACCACGACCCAAACTTTGGGAGGAAAACCAGCTCCCGAGCACCTGAAAGAACCTTTTGTTCCCAAAAGAAACCCTATAAAGATCCATACACGAGAATCACCAAAGCTAGACTACAACATAGTAGAAAATTTGAAGAATTTGAAGGAAAATATATCTGTCATGGACATGTGTAGAATCCCTCAACAAAAGGACTTTATGTTACAAGCATTGAAATCAGTAGAAAATCCTACAATAAGCATTAACCAAGGAGAAAATATAACTTCCATATATCTAATAAATAAACCAACTGTGAATGTTTTCTCTGAAGATAATAAGGGAAAACCTTTTTTTCTGCCATTCCTTTTGACATTTTAAGTCTTCAACAAAAACCTCCATATTTATTTGGTTGACTTAGGAGCATCCTCCAATGTTATGCCATTGTCTATTTACAAAAAATTAAACACAATACCTATCAAAAGTGATAAGAGTGTAATACAACTAGACAGAACCCAGATGAATGTTATGGGAGAGCTCAAATATGTAATGATTAGAATAGCAACACATCCTAAATTTGTTCAAGTAATTAACATCATTGTAGTAGATATTCCATAAGCCTATGGATTTCTACTAAGTTGAGATTGGTATGAGACATTAAACGGATAATTTAGTATAGACTAGGCTCACCTTTGGCTTCCATTAAAGGGACACATGAATATGATCATAATCGACAGGGAAAGATATCTAAAACACACAGTCACCGACCTGGAAACCCTTAATAAGTCCTCGTCGACAAACTTTCCCGTGCTAGGAAATTATTCTTATGGTTCCGATTTTGGGAATTTTCCCCCCCTCTCATCTGATGTTCCTCTTACTCAAAACTCCAATGTAAGTTTTCAAGAAAATTTCCCAATAATGGTAGGGGAAACCCTCTTTTGTTAGGAATCGGTGTTAGAAACCATGGAACAGATAGGAGGAAAGGAGGAAAGTGATAAGAAAGAGGAAGCTGATAGGTTTTGTCCACAATTTTGGACCTTATACTTTGATGGATCTAAATCACAAGAAGGGTCAGGGGCAGGGTGCATCATCATTGATCCAAAAGGTAAACAAAATTTCTTGTCCTGTAGACTAGAATTTGAATGCACAAACAACACCGTCGAGTATGAAGATCTAGTACAAGGGATAAAGAAATCCATAGACTTAAACATTAAAAAAATGAAGTTTTTTGGAGATTATGAAATAATCATTAGACAAGTAAGGAACATTATACATTGCAACTCTCCCCACCTAAGGAATTACCAATAGGAAGTGCACAGAGAACATTGTGAAGCCTTCAACATTACAACGATTACTAGAACGAAAAAACATTCTTCCAGATTCTCTAGCCACCGCTACCTCAAGGCTATCACCTCTACAATACTATGAAGCCTATCGATTCACTATGGAGCTCCTCTACAAACCGTCGGTGCCCAATAATGTATTTAATTGGAAGGTCTTTAAAGGGGATGAACAAATCATAAACTTTTTGACCAATCAGGATAATTTTAAATACTTGGCTATTGACAATGAGGTATTCCAGGAACAATTAGCAGAAATTGATCCTCATTTAGATAAACCAACTGAAAAACTAAGGTATCACATGATACTGAAGGGAGTGACCAATTTATAAAACCTTTTTTACTTGAGGGAAAGATTTAAAGGGTCAAACAACGCAAAGACAGGGAGTTCTTGTCCCATGCATGAAACTATAAATCTAGGAACCCCAGAAAACCCCAAGAATATAAATATCAACAAGATAGTATCTAAAGAGGAAAGGAAGGCCTATCTCAAACTTTTCAGACAATATCAAGATGTTTTTTCTTGGTCCTACCGAGATCTGAAAAATCATGATACTCGTATCTTTCAACACACTATACAATTAAACCCTAAAGTGAAACCCTTCCAACAGAAGCTCCGGAAGTACCACCTGTTATCACACTAAATTGCCTTGGGTCTTTTAGTTTGTTTTTATCCTTTTTTAAGCATTAGATTTAAAAAAAATTAATTTTCATCCATTTAAAGTTTATGTTTGGTAGGACCCCTTGGATTATTAAAGTTTTGAGTCATAGCTCTAGTTTGATCCTCAAATTGACTTAAGTTTTGGACCCCTTCATGATTTGTCATTAGGATTGATCCCTCCCCTCCCATGACTAGACTTATGTGACACACCATTCTCCTCATTCATGACCTTGTGGGCATGACTTGTTGTCCTTGCTTACCTATCCAATCATTTTTTAAACTGGAGTGCTCCTCACTCATAAGGTGGTTTTGTAGTGCCTTACCCATTCATCATGATTTCCACCACGAGTTATGATTACCACGAATGATGTCATGTTCCTTGTTTTTAGTTCTAGGAGTTGGTTAAATATACCTCCAAGAGCTCGCATTTACGAGCCCTGATAATGGTTTTTGATTTGAAAATTCATGAATGTTGCACTGCTCAAATTCATAGTTCTAACTAGGCAACAACGATGCTACCAAATTTGATGCTGAGGTAGATTCGAGGGACGAAATGTTCACAAATTCATCTTGATATTTCGTTGAAGATTCCAACGGGTGTCTAATCCACAAGTATCTTGTGTTGCCTCCTCTGCATATTAGTTTTCACAAAACATCAGTGCTCGGGTTTTGGTTTTTTGAGCTTGCACAGTTGTAAGGGACTCATCTTTGCATGATAGCCTTGTCTCCTTTCTTTTCAAACTTGTGAACTCCATTGTGTTTACCTAGGTCTGCTTACTTATGTCTTCCATAGTCATTGAGGTTACAAGAACCTAAATATCCTATCCTCTGCATACACATCGCTCTACCCAGAGGCGTTTCTTAAACTCTTTGTGTCTCCCCTCCTTCCTTTAATTTTGGAGTTAAGCATTTTTACTCAGTTACAAAGGGCCAATTACAGATTACCCCCTCATTGTCTATACTTTCAAATACCTGTACAAATCCAAGGGTGAAATTCCCACAGTCAATCTTGGCTTACTAACACTAGTTTGTTTTAAAAGGTCAGCCTTGTACATTTGAAGCCCGATTTTAAGTATTCATGGTTATTACTATCCCGTAATACTTTAAAATATCTCATTCTAAGCCATGGATACTCCTCAATTTAGGAATACACACAAAGGTGGCAAGGTGGTTAGGATAGAACCTATGGACATGCATATTGTTTATACAGATCCCATGGCAAGAGAGATTTTTCAAAGAGTGGGATGCCTCTCTTTCTTCTAGAATATGCGGAGAGGCTATCCAGATGTGACAAAACAATTTGCATTACATTTTGATGGTAGGAGAACCAAGGTTGGGGATTTGTAATTTGAGGTGACTCAAGCCTCTATCTCATCTACAACAGGAATCCCCATTACAGGTGAAAAGTGGTTCAAAGCCATGGATTTGAGTTCAGCCTATGCCAAAGATCTTTTTAAACCTGAACATCAAGCCATTGATTTGTCTAAAGGTGTGCCAAGGAGTCAATTGATTGAATAGTTTGATAGAATATTGAACATCATCCAAAGATATTTTACATGTGAAGGGAGATTTAACACATTGTACCAATACCATATAAGAATTTTTCTTCATTTTACTCTTAAAGTTGAAATGAATATCCCCTATTATTTGTTAAGAAGCATAGGTAAGATGTCATATAGGATTCAATCCAAATCTAAGGATGTGGATTCTAGCCTTTTCCACTCTAGATTGATCAAAATGCTAGTCTCTGAGAAATTGGGTAAGAAAGAGATTTCATGGGAGAATTTTGTTGTTAATTCCCATTTCAAGTTGGATCTGGCATCTACTCCTCAATCACAGAATGCAAGTCCATGATCACCCACCAGTGTTGTTAAGGTAGGTACAAGTAGGAAGAGAAAGGGAAGAGCCCTTGTTCAAGTTTGAGAGGTTAGCAAGCAGGTCACAGGAGCTGAGGAGTAATCTTGTCCTTCCCCACAAAGAGATTTTTCACCACCTCCTCCACCAGGGTTAGAAAAGGGTCCTTCTTCTACCAAAACTACATCCAAGAAAGGGAAGAATATACACTTCCCCTCTTCTCCTCCAACAATCAATACCAAGGGCCAAAGAACTTTCACAAGATCATAAATTCCTAGGGAATTTGTTGAAGAACATTCACTTACTGAGATCCCTATACAAAATAAGAAGGGTAAAGGCATTGGAAATCATGTGGAAAGAAAAGAGGAAACCCTTGTGAAAAAGAAGAAGTATAAAATAAAAGCCACCAAGAATCCTGATGAAGTAGACAAGGCAATCCCTATGCAAATGGAAGAGGAGACTGAGAAAAAACCTATTGAGACTGTGCATGTCACTACTCCACCTGACAATCATACCTTCAAAAGACTTATCAGGCAACTTAGGGATGCAAGAAAAGAGGTGGCTTAGTTGAAAACAGAGCCCATGTCTGACAGGGTGAAAATGAAAGAGCTCATGGAGGGCTACAACCATACCCTTGACTTGGTGAGGTTTGCAGCAAGAAAGGCCTAGCCCCTTAATAGGCATCTCCAGAACCTTTATTGGAAAAATAGAGGTTTTCAATCTTAGAATAGGAAACTCAAGGAAGAGTTGCAACATTTTCAAGATGAAGTAGATCAAAGAAATTGCAGGTATTGGTTGAAGCTGCCATTGAGAAAGAGACATCAACAGTCAAAGAGAGCACAACCCCACTGAAAAATCCATTCATTGCTAAGAAGAAGAAGCCCGATGTGCCAAACGAAGATCCTCATTCTACTAGAAAGAGTGTCAGGTTAAGTTTCAAGGTAACAAAATAGTTGGTGAAAGGTGAGCCCCATTTTTTAGGATGTTTTCTTTTTGAGAGGGTAGACTACTTTTCAAATGTTACCTCTACCATCTATACATTCTTCTAAGCATTTAATTATCATATTTTTTGGCTTTTTCAAAGTGCTAACTCCCTCAGTGGTAAAATGCAGTAACTACAGTACTGCCAAGTCACCTGAGTATAATGGGTTTGACATTATGCAAGGCCACTACTTGCTCTGCACATGTTCAATATTGGAGGTGCTACGGTTTTTGATAGTTCTACCTAAACCTGCAAACAGATGCAGTATAAGTGGCGCTACCTACAGGTGATACCTAATATCTGGCAGAGAATAAACCTCCACACAGATGTAGCATAAGTGGTGTTACCTACAGGTGCTACCTAATATTTGGCAGAGAAGAGAGTCTGCACACAGACACATCACAGTGGCGCTACGTAATTTAGCTACCTAATATTTCACAAATAAAAAAGGTTTTCACACATATGCATCATAGTGGTGCTACCTAAATTCACTACCTTTTCTACTTGCCTAGTTGTGAAGTACACTACTCAGATTGCTACCTAAAGAAGCTACCAACAGACACCAGGGATTCAAGAGGGCTAAGATAACAAATTTTGGATAGCTGATGATGGAGAATATTGTAGAAACAATAGCTGGCATCATGAGGACAACCACATGATTTTGAAAGACACATGGCAAACAAGGAGTTGTGTAGAAAGAAGGAATCAAGTCATCTTGAATATTGGTTGGATTAGTCACCAACATTTTCCTATTTTATAGCATAGGTTGTTAACTAAGTTGTTAGATCAAATAAATGTTTAGAGATTTTCAAGGGAAGAAGGCCAGCTTGTACCTCTAACTGTTTCCCACCTTTTGTTATGAATAGATAGATCAAATGCTTTAGTTGGTTCAGATGGTTGAGCAAGGCTCCCTTAGACTGTAATATTTTGATGAAGTGACTGTGATCTATCTATGTACTGGACTTAAGACACTTTGGCTAATAGAAATCAACTTCTCTTTTAGCTTATTTTCTTCTGATGCTAAATGTTCATGATTTGAATGATTCACATGAATGATTGTGGTGATTTTATGGTGGATGTTTGATCATTATATTATCATGATGTTTATTTAGCTTCCTTAGTTTATGAGTTCAAGAATATCTTGTGTTAAGAAAATTTCTTCCTTAGGATTTTGTAGACCTAATGTTTATAGTAGCCCCTACATTCCTCTTATTCAAGTCTTCCCTATATTCATACTTACTCCAAAATTACTAATTGAAGTTAGCCAATACCTTGATTGCTGGTGCATGCTAGCCCTGTTTTCTGAGTTGGAACATTACCATTTTGAGTCTTTTTCCATTTGACCCTTTAAAATACTCTTACATTCATATATAACCTGATGGGTATTGGGCTTGCCTTCCATGCAATCTGAAGGTGATTCCTAGTGCTAACACCACCCATCCCTGGAGTCTCTCATGTGTCAGGAGTTAAAGAAACTACTAGATTCCAAGATTATCTTCCAGGTTAGACACTCTGCATGGGTAATAAATTTGGTTCCTATGAGGAAACAATCTGGGGAGATGTGCTTGTGCGTAGATTTCAGAAACCTCAATAGATATTCAGAAAAGGATAACTACCAAGTCCCACCAATGGATCAACTGTTGCAGACTATGTCTGGCTCTGATATTTTCTCCCTGCTGGATGGTCTTTCAGGTTATAGCCAAGTTCTAGTTTCAGAGGAATATCGTTTGAAGACTACCTTCTGAACCAAGTGGGGAACCTTCTCTTATAAACGTATGCCCTTTGGGTTAATCAATGTAGGGAAGAACTTCTAAAGGGACATGGATGTAGTGTTTTGGGGACTAATCAACAAGTGTGTTGTAGTCTATTTGGACGATGGGACTATGTATTCAAAGAACAGAGAAGACCACATCCAACACTTAACCCAAATTTTTGAAAGGTGTAGGAAATACAGTATATCCTTAAACCCTAAGAAAACTATATTTGGTGTAAAGGAAGGTAAGTTGATAGGTCATATTATATCTCAAGAAAGGATTCACATAGACCCAAAAAGTATTAGGGCTATAGCTCAGCTTCCATTACCCCACAACAAAAAGGCTATGCAATCATTCTTCAAGAAAAACAATTTTGTGAGGAAATGCACCCCTGATTTCACCTAAACTATCAAACCCTTACAAAAAATGATCCGTAAAGATGTCGAATTTAAGTGGGATGATGAAATAAAAATTTCTTTCAGCAATATTAAGGCTGCAATATCCCAAGCCCCAGTTTTGAAAAGTCTCTATTTTAGCAAAGATTTCTTCCTCTATACTTTCTCCTCAGAGAAATCGTTAGCTGCAGTATTGACTCAGAAGGATGATGACATCAACGAGGCCTCGATATCATTCATGAGCACTAATCTCCAAGGGGATGAACTAAATTACCCTGCTATAGACAAGAAGGATTATGCGGTATACAAGGCATTGCAACAATTCAGGTCTTACATCCTTAAGAGCCATACCAAATTCATCGTGCCTCAACCCGTGGTATGATCCCTATTAACTCAACAAGAGATGGGGGAAAGAAGAGAAAATTTGATGGAAGTGGTCCAAGAATTTGATCTATATATAAAACCTACTAAATTGGTTAAAGGACAAGGGTTATGCAAACTAGCAGTTGAAGCCCATGATGAAGTAAATGAATAACCCATATGGGAGAATGAATTAGCATTGTGGTGTGGTGAAGCTTCATACGTCTCCCCAGGGAAGGGATATTGGTATGAGAAAATGACTTATCTCCTACATCATGGAACTTTCCCAGAAAACCTAAATCCTAGGGAAAGGAGAGCCCTCAAGTTAAAATCAACACAATATCGCCTCATAAATTCGGTGCTCTTCCATGTTAATTATGATGGGGTACTTTTAAGATGTCGTGAATGTGAAAATGAATACAAAGTTATGAAGGAGATCCATGATGGTCCTACAAGTGGGCATTAAACACCATTGCTCATAAAATACTGAGAGCTGGCTATTATTGGCCTACTCTATTTAGGGACGCTCACACATACGCTAGAAACTATAAAAATTTTCAAATAAGCATGGGGAGGGAAAAGAGAGAAGTTGTCCCACTCCATCCGGTGGTCGTTTCTAGGCCATTCAAGCAATGGGGGTTAGATATCATAGGATAAATTACACCGAGTTCTTGAAAACAACATAGATACATACTAACTACCACAGATTATTTCACGAAATGGCTAGAGACCATCCCTCTGACTCATGTAAATGAAAAGGTGGTGATCCAATTTGTAGAACAACAATTGATCACAAGGTTTGGTGTGCCTTCTGTCCTTGTTTTTGATAATTTTGCTTACTTTTCTTCCACCCTATTAACATAGTTTTCTCTAGATAAAGGAATCATAATCAGATACTCTGCAAACTACTAGCCATAGGGGAATGGAGTGGTAGAATCAACCAATAAGAACCTAGTGAGGATATTAAAGAAAATAGTTCCATACAATCAAAGGAATTGGCACAGTTCACTCCATAACTCCTTAAGGGATGATAGAGTAACACCCAAGGAAGCCATAGGTAATTCCCCATACTTTCTGGTATACGGATAGGAATTCATTCTCCCGAACGAGCTATATCTTCGATCTCTTCAACTTGCACAAGATTTGAAAGGAAACCCCTCATCAGAATTGATACCCTCCTCATGCTGGAAGAAGAAAGGGAGAAAGAAAAATCAAAGTTCATATCTCATCAACATATAGTTAAAAGGTGTTTTGATAAGTATAAGGATAAAGAGAAGAAATTTGAAGTGGGAGACTTAGTCCTAAAACGGGACAAAGAAAACGAGCCGAAAGGAAAACATTCTAAGTTTCATAATCTATGGCTCAGACCTTTTCAGGTGGCCAAAAAAATTGGGGTTGGCACGTATTGGTTGTAGAATTTGACGGGGGAACCTGACGCACTCCCAGTGAATGGCCAAGCCCTAACAAAATATTTTCATTAAAAAACAAATGTGTGTGTTTGTTTTCACGATGTTTTGTTGTAGGGTAGGTCGATTATGTAATGCATTTGTTTTTTGTTTATTTCTATATTACTTCTTCTCTTTTGAATATTGTGTTTAGAAAAAAATTGGTTGACCTCAATTCATGCAATATAACGATATATGTTCCTAACTCATCGCTTACATACAACACAATAATCGTCAGGAGACATGCGGTTATTTTAAAGAGTTTTCTATCTAACCTCCAGATGAACAACCTTGAAAAAATGATGAAGTGTCTGCCTGGTAGTCTGGTAAAACCTTAAAGGAAAGGTGGTAATATGGAAAGGACTACATGTATATGGAAGACAAAGCTAGAAAAAAATTCACCTTAACCATCTTATTTTGAAAATAACATACGTTCTCCTCTCCCACTCGCTCAGGGCATTCTGCCGAAATAAATCAACCATATCAAATGAGTGCACAGTAGGAGAGGGTATGCAGATAAATCCGTCGGGGCTATGGATGCTCGTTGGCAGCGAAGCAAGGTCTGTGATTTTGGGGTGACTTTGTCGAGTCTATGGATACTCGCTGACAGTGGAGCAACACCATAGAAAGTGAATAAGGATAACTAAAGGGCCTGGGGCCAGTGAATTATTTACTCAAATCTTGTCAAAGGGGGCGTTAGTTAGGGTTAGAGGAAATGAAGGTGGAATAAATGTTGAAAACCCCATAGGAAGGCCCAGATGCATCAACCGAGGAAGTTCAAATGCAAGGATAAAAGAGGCTCTGATTAAAAACTACTTAATTTCTTAACCATATTTTGCATCAACGGAGCTCGAGGTAGGAACAAATATTCTGCGTTCACCTAGTAAGTTGCCATTTTTTGAGCACTCAACACACCCTAAAAAAATCCTCCATCAAAATTTTACTTTTTTGGGTACCACTTGATCTTATGCACTATCTGAGTCGATTTCATTCTTATAAAATGTTTTGTCTTTTCTTATTTTCATGACTCTCATCACCCATTCAGGTTTTCTTGAACTTATGAAACATCATGACTAAAAAAGACCTTAACACTTGAATAAAGAATCAACAACCAAACACTTCACCGAGCACGCTCAAGGTCAACATCGGAAGGAATTCAAAGAAGTAAAAGGAACCACTTGGAAAATCTCATCCGTCGAGCGTCGATATTCATCAACATTGACAAAAGGAAGTTTCGATTTGTGCATAAAGATATCACCAATAACTGATTTTTCTTTGGCATCGGTAAAAGACGGTATGGGACATGATTTAACGAATAATGGAAAGACATCACCAATAGCCGATGCCTAACGTGCTTATTGGAATCGGGGAAAACCTAGAAGGATCGCAACAAAAATTCTTACCACAATAAAATTTATTCCCGATGCTTCTTCGGCATTAGAACTTTTTCAAGGAAGTCAATCTGAAATCACTTGAAAGGTTTATCATCAATTTCCAACCATGGATACTTTTTTGGCATTGACAAGATAAGGTTTGTTTTAGAACGAATAAATTAAGTAAATTCTCGACTCTGATTAATACATTTTAATTAAGTCACCAGTATTTATCACCATGTGTCTTTACCCGGTAGGAGGATCGTACGGTCTAGTTTTATCTCGAGCCATTTTTGGTTCCCTAGGTCTGAGTCACACCTCTAAGTCAAAATTTTCCACAACAGCATTGTATGGTAATATCGATCAACGTCAAAGATTTTTTTAGGAGGACATCAACGAAAACTTTCATAGCACATCCCAGATCCCCAATCCACCCACTGAGAGAGCAACATGATGGGACGTTTTAGCATTATATACGATCACATTTTGAGAATTTAAGGAGATAATTAATACCCTATCTCGCATTAGTTAATACCTCATGCACCAATCGAAACAATCGTTTAAAATCACCTATAGACCACATCACCACCCGTGCCTTTGCCATAAATCCACAATGAATTTGAGTTATAGAGATTCGGGGGAAGATTTGTTAAAATTTCATTCATAACCTGAATTGAATGGTTGATGTGACATGGTAAGATATTCCCTGTTGAAATTCTCTTGAGTCATTGTAAACAAAATTATTCTTCGCATAAGATAATTCTGGAGCATCTGAAGGAGCAAGACGAGCAACTCGAAGGATGTATCAACTTTGTGATTATCGAAATAACCAGGTTTTAACAAGCTCCATAGGTATGTATCCGAGTCTGTAAATTTTACATGGATATAATTTATATGTTCTTATCCGGATTTTGTTTTTACACAATCTCTGGAATTTTATTTTAAGTTTCAAGACCAATACCTCCAACAAAGCCAACTACTAGATGATCATCGAGGGCACCGAACCAGAAAGAACCAGAGGTAGATGAAGGATCTTCTCTATGGATCAAAAAACAATTGGAATACGCCCCAAGGTTGGAACATGTCATTAATAAAACAACGAAGAAGGTTTTCATCCAGCCTCCAGCCTTTGGTGATACAGAGGCAAGCATAGGGTCCAATATGGTGCTCCCACATTGGGGGGATATATTTAACAACATTATCTGAGAAGAGTACCTAGAATATGTCCCACACAATGATCGAGATGTAAGGGTGCTCAACGACCAGGTGTTCCAAAACATCCGACGGTCACATCTACATATGGTGGAAATAAGAACCCCCATTTTTCCATGCACAGAGGTTCTTAAATGGCTCATCGACCACACAGACACACATAAGTGTCTAATCAATGATGAAAATGGAGGGTTTGTCGGAGTTTTCCTCCCGGTAGAAGTTTAGAAGTTTAGAAGTATTACAAACTTAGAGAACCCGAGGAGCATCTAAACACCAACTTCATGGTGAACTTCTACAAACACCATGACACTAGTTAGGTGATAGCCTCATGGTGGAGGGAGGACAAGAATTTCACCAACTGGAGCATTTCCTGGTATGGGACAACTAATTTAAAGGATCCATACGTCTATTTAATGGCTCTCATATGTCGATTGTACGGAGAGAAAGATTGCTCTAGGTTTTCAGAGGCATAGATGACTTTGGCATACACAGTTGCAATTGCCAGATGAAGCTTCAACTGGGGAGCAATAATATCCATGAAATTGAGCATATGTGTGCAATAGGCCTAGGTGCCGAAGGAAGGGGAAGCACCAATGTTTTACACGGATTCATACTTGCTCGATGTCATATGTGCCAGAAATGTCTGCGTCAGCATGAATCTGAGCTGGCATGTTGCAGAACTCTTGGTCCACATCTACTTCAACATGGTATGGGAGAATAGGTATAATAAATCCTACTCTCTCATCTTCAATGAATTCATCGCTCGAATTTATTTTATTCTTTTCAAGAAGGAATGCCTAAGGCTATCGGCGGGAGCCAAAAAGATGATATCCAAGGTAGGCCATAGGTATTTGGATGAGTGCACCACTTACATTAGGGTGTTCGAGGCCATTGAAGCACCACATCTCCTACCATCTAATGTCCTGGACCAACTTGTCATAGGATAAATATTCTATCAAACCATCTTGCAAGGCTACAATGCCACCTTGGTCAAGGACAAGAAATGAGGATTCATATGCTATGGTTTCCATGTAGGTTTCTACTTGGTAAATGATACTGCTCAAGACAAACAAGAAAGGCTGAGATATGATCCAAAGGGCTTGGTCTTGCAACATGATTCACAAGTGTCATCCTACTAGTTGTATGCCCATGACAAATTCGAAGACCAAGTCTTCACAGAAAATGCCCAGGACTGGGAAGAGGTGGTACAAAGGTTGGTCGACTCAAAAATGAACAGGTGTAGGGGCATGAGCCTATATGAATAGGAGACGACAATAGAAATTCATCTCAAGAGACCCTCATAACCAAGGAAGAAAGCAGAGCAATAGAGGCAACAAAGGTTTCCCTGGTGACTCCAATGTAGAACAGGGGATTTCCTATTACATTGGAGGCACATGCAAGGGGGTTTCTCATTATAGAACAAGAATAGAGACTAGTTTATCAGCTACAGGATGAACCAGACCTCGTATAAATAACAAGGGTCCCTGCCAAAAACCGAATCGAAAGACGGGTAGGTCCAAGTGGCCCAGAAGTAATACAAATTGTCGAAACCATCGGGTTAGATAACCCTAAAGTTAAATCACCACAGACCGGATCACCAGGGTACATTTCAGCTCAACCATAGATAGAAAGGACACCAGGGAGAGAAAGTGCACCAAACCCCCTCTACGACTTAATAAAAATCTATGACAATGAGAAGAGTTCGGAGGTGTCCTTGGTGAATTTGGTGCAGATCATAGAGAAAAAAGGAACCCGAGAAGGCATCTTCCCTAGCTCCCGATGCTCAAATTCAAGGCCTTCCGCAGAATTACTAGGAGGTTGAATGTGTATTAGAAACTGAGCTACCTGATGTACCGGAGACCCAGGTGGATATCTCGAAGGATGAACCAGGGTTAAGCGAACAAGAAGAAGAAGTTCCACAGTAGGAAATCGACATATCAACAACCGATTATCAAATAAGTACCAAGCCTACCCCTGATGCTTCAATTTCATCTGGTACTTTACTTACCGATGAGAAACAACCAGAGCCCGGACCTTCGGAACACATAGAATAGGTTCAAGAACCCAGTCTTAAACAAATATACACTGTCAGGATCCTGGGAAATATGCTTACCTCGGGAGATCAACAAATCCTCGAACCCATGGATAAGGTTTTTGATATAAAATCCATATCCTATGATCGGAAGAGGAAACCCATCATGAAGAGAACTACCAAGAAGAAGAGACTTACTCTAGATCTCTCCAACCTCATCACCATAAAGGAAAAAATGATTAGCACAGAGCATGCCAAGACATCTGAGCTTATCGGTGCAAGGATGACAATCACAGTTGCCACCTTGGATAGAGAGAAAAGGGATGAAGAGGATTTGGTTGCTGCCCTGAAGGAGTTGGAACATCTATGCCATTTGGTGAAATATTATCAAGACTCCACATAGGCCACGGTGTTCTTGAGAAGAGAATTCCAAGACGCCTACAGTAAATTCACAAATGTGCGACACCTGTTCACTACAAGAATAGTCGATTTCCAAAAAGACACACTCATGGCACTGATGACGTGCAAAGACATGGAAATATGGTATGAGAAAGCACACCAAGCAGTTGAAAGTATCGAATACATCAACACATTTCAGCAGGGCCGAGATGCCAAAGAACATGACATTGAAATACGAAGGGATAGCAGGATTGATCGCATAAAGTAGTCATCCAACTACTAGGTGAAAATGGCCCAAGAACCTCACCAAGAAATCCAAGAGAAATGGGTTGAGTGAAAAAAGAGTTGGACCAAGATCAACTGGGTGATGAAAGACATTGACCTCTCATAATTTGACACACCTGATGACTTTGTCGACTTGCATGACATAGTCAAATTACATGCCAAACAAGACTCGTCGTGTGCTGCGGAGATAACAAAGGTGGTGAACATGGTGCCATGACAAGTACAACAATTCATGGAGCATCCGATCAAGTCTTGAACAGTGCTACAGAAGTTAAGTGCTAAGGTAATAAAAAATCGAGCACAGACAATGGAGATAAAGGAGATCCTTTCGGCCATGATGGACCAACATAGGTTCTTGTATGCCAACATGTGCGAGGAACTCTTCGTTAAATGGTTAGATTATGAGAAGAGTCATCCACTCAAGTGAGATAATTTGATGGCTCTTAGAAGACCGAGAGATGAAAGCGGAATGTGGCGATTTTTTGTTTTACTTAGCTGCACTTTTGATAGTTATTTTTAGTTAATAATAATTTATAAATAAGAGGATCAACCTGTTAGAAAAGGTCGATGGTTTTTTCAAATACCCTCATTTTTGTATTTGTAAAGAACTATTTCAGAGCTGCCTTAATTGAGAAGCCTTGTTTAGGACCAGAGACAATTTTTTTTTAGTTTTTCATCAAAAGCGTGTATGATTGGATCTAAAGAAGCCTTACTTTTTATTTCATCTCATGAATGGATGTTGTAATGAGAAAGAGCCTCTAAATTTGTTTATAAGTTATCTAATTCAATATGTTTATAGTTCTTGTCTCTAATGATGAATATTAAATTGTTGTGTTAATATGTGATTGATGATTAGAGTTAAGAAAACTATGTTTCTTTCCTTCGTTTATTGCATGTATTTTTTTCTTCTGATCATCATATCTCAATCTATAATTGGAGCACCAATGGGTTAATGTATTAGTACTAGAATTTTTTTAGGTGTAAGAATCGTTATTTTCATGCTTGAGTATGAGGGTTATCCCGAGCTCAACCTTATTCAATAGTTAATTCCTTTCCCCTTTGTTACCCAACTGGTTTATACCAGCATTCATCTTGTATCAGTCCCACCTATAAGAGAAAATACAAAAAGAGAACATTCGAACTGAAGGAGGAGTTTTCAAAAGAATACATCCTACCAATCACTACATAAATCCCATCGATTAATTGGTCAGATCACAAGATCTGGAGAACCATTCCACCATTAAACGCTATAGAGTATAATTGGGCCTCGGTGGCGGGTTTGGTTCCTACTATTGAGTTAAATGGATTTAGGACCCCTCAAGAGAAGGGAAGGTCCATCCATCATCCAAACCAACGATGATTTATAATTCTCATCTAAGACACATGATAGAGGATAATTCGACATTCAACGATGAACATTCCTTTTCTTTCCTGCATGCATGTCCCCTGGAGTCCCAAATTCCTGAACTCCCGAAGGAGCCCAGAATCCCTCCACTTAGATTCGGCCTTTATGCCTTTCAACTTACTCATGACACTTCATCCCAAATCCCCTGATTCTCGAATTCTGGGCTCCCAAAGGGTTTAACCCTCACACATGGTGACGTAACAAATGCGAAGGAAAAATACAAGTGGGTCTCGCATACTCCTCCCACCAAATGGACCAAATGGTAAGCACCAAGTGTGATAAGCGACATGACAGAGATGACGCACGTTCCCTTTAGTGGGTGACATGTGTCACGTGTTAATGGGCATGTAGGTTCTATGAGACGTACAATTCCAGGTGACACGTGGAATGCCAGTTGTGGGTCCACATTACCCTAGATGACGTCACTATGCCAGGTCACTATGGACTAATAGCCTTCTAATCCCTTCAATCTCATAGTCAAGGTGTGTCCACATAACCCCTATATCGATGGCCTTCATTACTTTGTAACTTTGGCGTTCGAGGAATCCATGGTGTGACTTCCTCCTTAGTCCTGAAGTGGTCAGCGTTGGGATGACCATGATCTAGTTTTGACAGTTACAGGAGATACCAAAACGTCCTCAGATATATGGCTCTTATCACTTCACGAATTTGGCATTTGGGTCCTCTACTCGCTTACCACCCCCTTTCCTGTGGAGTGGTTAATGTCGGGATGACCTTAGAATAAATTTGACTACCAGGGAAGATCCCGAAGGATCCCTAGATCTATGGTTCTTGTTACTTCGTAGCTCTATCCTTATGGGGTTTCGGCTTTATGGCCAATCACTTATCCCAAAGTAGGACTTTGCTGAAGTACCGTATGCGGGTCCCTCCTCTGGATTATCATACGGTTAAGAGGGGTTCTTAAAAAACTCCCAAAATCCATGGCTCTCATCACTTCATGACTAAGTTGTTTGAGGAGTTTGATGCTAAATCATCCCCGTTCTCACGGAGTGGGACTTTGCTGAAGCTACCTCGGCATGGATCCAACGTCCAAGGGGACTCTTGAATACTCTCATATTGGTGGTTTGTGTTACTACGCGGTAACTGAATGGATCAAGGTTTAACAGTGGGGATAGTCTATCTGTCTCATATAAGGAAACCGTCAGGTGCCAGTCAACCTTGTGGGTAACCACAACCATCAGTTTCCTTGGCCGGTTTATAAATGGTAGGTTTGAAACATTCTGGAGCTCCAAAATCCCTAACTTCTGATGCAAAGAAGGCTTATCTCCTTTCGGGCCTAGCGTAGGGTTTGAAGACATTGGTCACATGGATCCTTTAAAAAATATTGTGGGCTACGCGCTAATTCCTTTAGTTGTAAATGGGTTAAGGACATGGGCATGAGCCTTCTGTCATATGGTGAAGAGTTTGAAGGAGGCGCTCCCCTTCCACAGGGTTTCAACCTGGAATTCTCGTGAGGGTAGATCCTAGATATCGACAGGACTTAAACATTCCAATAAATCCTACCCCAACCCTCTTATAGGTTGACATCCCATGACTCTTTAACTACTAAACTGAGGCAAGCAAAAGAACATTCAAAAGAATTATTTCACAAGGAGATAATACATATATCTACCTTAATCATTGAATACAAAACTCATTCATAAACAAATAAATATATATATATATATATATATATATATATATATATATATATATATATATATATATATTCAATCGTCATTTCCATTTCAATACACGAAGTATGAAGATACTTATCAGAAACTAGAAACCGTTAAGCGAATTCTCAAAGGGGTGTTTGATTCCACCCAAAAATAGGCACAACCACTCCTGAAAAACTTACTATTGGCAACCCTTGAGATATACCATGATGCTATGAGAGATACTCTTTCTTCTTGCTCAATGACAATCAGGGATGAAGGTTACTCTCCTCCTCCCATAGGATCTTGGAAACCAATTTCCTCTATACCAAGAAAGGAGGTCTGCATGAGTACTTCCACAGTCACTCGTGAGCCTCATTTATCAGTTTGTAACAAAAAACCTTCCCACATATTCTTGCGCCCAGAATGAGCTTATTACCCAGTTCTTCCTCGAACAAGAGAGATGTAATATCTCTTTTTCTTTTCTCGATATTGGTCTTTTGACTCTTTTCTCTTTGCATATCTGCTTGCTTTCTCTCTTGCTTATGCCCATGAATTACCTCTTTGTGTCCTTCCTCATCAAGGTTGTGTGGGTTCCAATCCCCATCTCGTGGTAAGGTCTAAAAGTCTTGCAGATGGGTACTCTGCCCCATCTCTTCATTAATTCTTAAGGAGGAATCTTCCAACTACCACTCTCACTAGTAATTCATTTTTGGGTCAGAGAAATTTAATGGGTTTGAGACATTAATTCACGTAAGGTACTGGTTTGGTGGGGGGATTCATATCAACCATTTCTGGTTCCCCTCACCATATCTTTCATAGAATCCATGGTCTATCTTGGAAAACCCCCTTTTCAATAGTTATGCAACACTTATCCATTTTATATTAATAACATAAAATACATGCATTGACCCTTTATACAAAGGCTCATCAAATCAAACATTCACACATATCTATTTTTCCATAGTTTCTTGGCTAGTTATAATTATATTTACAAAATGGGGGAAACATGGGCATTATAATTCCCTCCCCCTTAAAGGAAAATCGTCCTCGATGTTGTATATTTCGATCTACTTTGTATGTATAGAAGCAAACAAAAATGGATATGCATGTTTCATGGCATCCTCCATTTCCCATGTAGCCTCATCTGGGCCGAAAGTGTTTCCATTGCACCTTGACCTGTGCAATGGTTATGTTCATGAGTGGGGTTTCCTTCCTGTCTATTATGCATTGAGGTTTTGGCAGGAATTCTCCCTCTGGTTCCATTGGAATCATAGACCATTCAATAATATGATTAGAATCATGTACATGTTTCCTTAATAACAAAACATGGAAAACATCATGTGCCTTCACCGTGGGAGGGGGTGCTAGCCTATAAGCTACAAGTCCCACTCTATCCAAAATTTCAAAGGGTCGACAATGTTAACGATTGAAAAAGTCAACGTTATTTCACCTGCAAAGTGTTGCTAAAGCCTATTATTATATAAGACTAAATAATGCTAGTAGGTGGGACCCCCTTGAAATTTTGAAGATCAGATCTGTTCATTTCCATTGTTATGATGATGTGCTACATAGTTTTACATGGTTAATAAGAATATCGTTGTTATTAATATGAGTTGAGATTTCATGATGATATCCCTCCATGTGACCACAACATGCTATTCATTAATGGTGATTGTTCCTATGGCACCTGTATAACAAACATAATAATAAAGTTACATTAAGGGTAGTTTTAAAGAATGCAAGGTATTACAATGAGTGAAAAGGAACCTAGCTCTACAATACTACATGCATGAAGTATTTATTGATTATATTCAACCTTAGATAGCAAGAAATGGCATAAAAAAATGTTTATTTTGATATGAATATTGTGGAAGTTTTAGTGGCTCATTCTTGGCAAGTGATAATACAAGGATTATGCATTGATTGATGAAATCGGGAGCCGATATGCATATGTTACAAACCTTGGTGGCTTATGGAAGTAATAGCCTTTTTAATTATTTATGGTGGTTTTTATATCATTGATGGTTTTGTTGTATAGTGGTCAAAATATTAATTTGAATTAAAGCATGGGTGGCGCATGTGGCAAGGTGACGGTCCATACGGTTGAGTGTGGAACTTGGATTATGCTATAGTTTAATGAGTTGATTTTCTCGATGCACTGGTTGATTAATGGTGTTAATGGGGGGCTCGTTGGCATGTACTATGGATTAAATGTGATATGGGTGGAGGTGACGTGCATTAAATGCACATCACCTTTACCCTCCCCATTGGCCACCACCCTAATTGGACCATTGTTTGATCTGCCTTTTGTGTTCACACTCCAGATTTTCAGCAGGGTGAAACCGCTCAGCCACTTCTCATCTTAAGGTTTTCGATTGATAGGTATGTCTCTTTTAACCATTCTTGACTTCACTGTGGTTATGAAATGTTTTTGGCTCAATTGTATGGGTTTGTGTTGTCCTGAGTGTTGCAACTGTGTGGTTTCATATTTGAATGTAAAATCGATGTTCTGCATATAATTGTTGTGAGTTCTTCGGAGTTGGTGGCCTTCCTAGGTGATAGTTTTATTATCACCGCATTTTTTTGAACGTTTTTCTGAGTGATGGTCTTCGCGGCTCATGGGTTTAATTAGAACCCTGTTCAACTCTGTCAAGGAACTCCCTCCCGTTCACAAGCTTCGTGGTCTTCCTTGAGCATGTTCCTTTAAGCCCCAAAGTTTCACCATAGTTGGTGCCCCATTCCTCCTGCGATAGCTACTGTGCAGAACCTTAAACCCTCCAGACTGGAGTTGCATAAGAATTATGTCAAGCATGTTAATATTATTGTGGAATATTACTTCAAATGTAGGCTCACCCATTATTCGTATAAAAGTCATGTTGGTATGACTTTTGACCAATCCTCTATGATAACATCGTGAACCCCCACTGCGAATTGCACTTCTAAGGGTTCACAGTTTCCAACCTGTTGTCAAATAATCATTTTTTGTTTTTTTGTTATGGAAGGGCCTATGTTGTTTCATTTGGTTTGTGGGTATGCATTGCTATCATACTTGTTTGGTTGATTTTTTTCCGTTACCACGGTGTTGAATCGTTGGTTATTGTATAGTCGTTAGATTTGTTCTTATGATGTTCGGATAATGGCAGGCATTGGTCGCAGGGGTTTGGTGTTGTTCACACTGTCGCATCCTGTAGGTGATGTTTTGAGAATTAAAAGATTGGATTGGATATTTCTACTACATTTTTTTTCGTTGATAGAATACACTTGAATGTGCGTGGCCTGGTCACTTACAGGTGACTTAATAAATGGCCCAGAATGAGTTTTTTCTTTGAGTTATATCATGGTTATATTGTTGTGTGGTTATGGAAGTTATTACACTGTGGAATTCTCTCAATTGTGCATCGTGTATAATTATAGATGGCTTGTTTTGTATGCCCATACATAACCTTCGAAACCTAAGTGCGTTGTCTTTTGTAAATTGATTATTGTGGATGAAAGTTATGTGGGATGTTTTGTCACAGTTTAAATCACACTGAGATACTTGTTTTACAGTAGCATGGTTACTGGTTTCAAAATTTTGTTTCTGCATGGACTGTGTCTAAATGATGATTGTGGTTATAGTAAATTTCCTTTCTCAGGCGTGGCATGTGAAACCTTGATTTATTTTTATGGGAATGAATGTCATCATAGATCTTATGAATAGAAGAAGAGACTTCATTATTATTTTTTGGAAACACTAATTTCAAACATAGAAGTGGATTGGGGAAATGTATGGTAATGGTGGATGTTAATGGTTACAGATTGAGTGTTGTTGTTGATTGTTATAACATGCAAAATGTACGTAAAAGGAACAAAACCTCTTATAGATTGTATGGCGTACTTCTATTTTGAAATGACACTGTGTTGGATATTAATGGACAATGAAGTTAAACAAATACACATGAATTATTACTCAGTCATTTGATGGCTGGTTGATGCATATTTTCCTTACTGCAAAATATGTTATGTATTGCTTGATTAATCTCATGAATAGTAAACGTTTTTTTCCCCTCATTATCTCATTTTCCGCTAATTATAAACCCCTCACAAATCCCATATTCATTTTTTTCACCCCCTGTTCTGATATTGATCACAAGTAAGTAAAATTATGTGTTAGATTGGATGAAAGTGGCATAATTCTGTGTGGATTGCAGTAAGGTTTATTGGTTTACTTCCAGTTGATTGTTGTTATCATTGAGAAATGACCATATCTCTGCCCTTTCATTATATCATATTTTCGCTAATTACAAATCCCTCATGTATCCCCAAACATTTTTTCACCCCCCTGCTCATTGATTAACATTAGAACAAATTGTATGGATTGGATTGCATGAGCCTGATACATTCTGAGCCAAATGTATATCATATTTTTAAGGAGTTGTCATACATGGTTATTTAAAATACTATTTGATAATTGTTAACATATGTAGGATGAGTTTTTTCAATCGGGGAAGCCATGGCCAAGGAAACAGAGGTAGAGGTAAATGGAACCGAGGACCAAGGAGGCCTATGTTATCAATACATTTTGATGTTGATTCTGAAGAGTTGGGCCAATTGTTCCATAATGGATTCTTTAATTGAATTGGACAGGGAATAATCCAACCGAGGCCTAAAAGGCCTCCCTTCCAAGCCCCTCAAGCCCCCGGTATACCAGTGCCTCCTCGTGTCTCTTTACAGCTTGAAGTCTCAGAAAATGATGGGTGGGAGGAATTTGTCCACCCAACAGTCTCCCAACACTGTGGCTGGTCAAACTTATCTTTTCCTTCTCCTCCACCTTTAAACCCCATTGTATAAGCTTCCCCTAACCATTCTCCAGTGCAATCTGTTGGATTACTGAGAGGGGGGGTGAATCAATAATAACGTAATTATAATCATTTTTCTTCAAATGTTATATCAATGTAGAATTACTATCCAATAATGAGCAGTAATAAATAAACAATCACACACATACACAGTACACCAGTGTTTTACATGGAAACCCAAATTGGGAGAAAACCACGAAATGATTTTTCTTATATGTCTTGAAGAATTACATTCATTGGAAGCACCAACTTCCTTTTT
>ML807723.1:146888-160372 GCA_009831015.1 Picea engelmannii | reverse complement strand
TGAAGAATTACATTCATTGGAAGCACCAACTTCCTTTTTTTTCCAGCTGCAACTGGAAGGAGGCTCCAACCCCCTAGTTTCTCAGGCTACAACCTGAGGGAAGATCCAACTCCCCAAATCTCTGGCTACAACCAGAAGGAGGCCACAACCCCCAATGTTCTCCGGCTACAACCACCTTTCCTTGCCCCGTCCTACCACCCTGAAGTAGAAATAGAATGATGGAACCACTGTCACACTATCATTGTGAGATATACTGCTATAAACCTGTACCAATAAATCTGAACCATGCATCAACCATGCATCAACCTGTAATCAACATGTACCACAAACAAGTGCATCAACCATGCACCAACCTGTAATCAACATGTACCATAAACAAGTGCATCAACCATGCACCAACCTGTAATCAACCTGTACCATAAACAAGTGCATCTTTTTATCACCCTATAATTTATAGGATCAACTGGTGACTAGAATGTTATCTCTCTAGTGTTTCTTGTTTGTCAAATGATTTTTCATTCTGCAGATAATTTGAGAAAAGAAAGAAAAAGAAAAAGAAAAAAGAAAAGAAAGAAAAAAGAAAAAAGAAAAGAAAGAAAAAGAAAAAGAAAAGAGGGCATAAAATAATTTTAATAAGAGCCCCATGCAATAACAGTGACTTGGTCCATACCTTTCAAGCATGGCCAAGTTCTTTTAAATTGATGTTGATAGGAATATTGAATAAGCTTGGCTAAACTATTTAATCTTAGCCAAGTGATCTAGGTTAGTTAGTGAATAAATATGGCCAGACTATCTAATCTTGGTCAGATAGCCCCAGGGTAGAGTAAGTTCTTATCCCAACAGTTTAATCCGGGCTAATTGTCATAGGAAGTTAGGTTAGAACATAGGCTAGTTTTCTTTACTTCAATAAAACCATCTTGATGATCAATGTTGGACCATGTTTTTAATGCTCAAAAAGTTGTTTTCCTAATCCCTTGGTGATGTAAAGATGTAAAAGCTTGGGAAAAACACATGATATGCTCTTATCCTAAGTTTTTCAGGGTGCATATGCTTTTGCGCCCACATTTATGCACTGCTCATGTATCAACGACCCAGATGATCTCACCTAGATCTACGATGGACAAATCTTTCCGGACCCCCCTCGAATGTTCTACCTTTAACGGAGGGGGGGGGGGTCTGGAATCACTGATAATGCATGTGCGCATATGGAAGGACCAAATTTCGACGCTTAGATCTACGGTCTGTATTGGATTCTAGACCCCCCCCTGTCCATTCTGCCTTTAATGGAGGGGGGGGGGGTCTAGAATGTGTGTTAAAGAGTGCGCACAGATCTGCAGTCCAAAGGAAAGCATGAAAATCGATGACCCAAGGTATTGTTTTGACCCCCCCAACTGATCTACCTTTAACGGTGGGGGGGGGGGTCCAGAATGGAATCTTACTCTGGCAGGCCCCCTATCTATGCATGGCATGAATCTACTGGTCCCGAATCCCACCACCTCTCACTGCCTGACATACCACATCAACTCCTGACATCATCATCCACCTTTCCAAAAGAGTCACATCCCATAACTCTGTCAGTCCTTCACCCTCATTTACTCGTGGCAAGTTCCCTCACCATGATTTTTTCCCCCAATCGATAACCTCCACATCACCCATTCGTATCCCTCAGTCGTTGTCACCTACCATCTCACATTCTAAATGACCCGTTGGCCATTTATTGTTGGATAACTTATCCGTTAACCAACTGACCTGTCCCCCGTGCCTAACATATACCTGTTTATTCAAAATTACCCTCACTCTTCATTCCTTCACCATTTACCCACTCATCGCACCAGAGAATTTACCCTATTTTCTTCTCCATTACACTCAGTCGCCCCCACTAATATTGTTTTATTTGCAGGTATTGTTACAGTAATGGAACCAAAATCAAAACGAACAAAAGGAGAGGAGAATCCATTTCTCCCGCCTCCTGTCGATCTCGACAGGATTCCACTAGCCAACAAAGACGACTTAATCGAAGAAACTAAGTGTGATTTCAACTTCGCAGACCTTCAGTCATGGCTTAAAGAAGTTTTCCTGCACCATAGTGACGAAATTGGACTCTGGGCGTCCAACCTACCCGTGTATCTCTTCCCCCAGATTCACCATTTCCCATAGTTCGCCCTCAAGTACCAAGCCCACTATATTACCAAGCAAAGAGCCATTGTATCCTCGTCCTGGGAAGTTCTCTTCCTCATCATTCCAGAAACCATTGACCAAATGATGCAAATATCCTAAGCCGACTCCGCATCACCTTTTAAGCTTGAAATCCTTACAGAGTTATACCAAAAGATGACTTTTCCTCAAAGAGCTCAAATATTTGAGCTTTTTCTTCCACAATCCACTCAGCTCCCTGCTACAAATTCCACTTATCCTTCCTACATGTTCTCAACCAAAGGAAACTAGGTTATCACGTCCCTATGCACCTTGTTGGGTTATTATTTAGATCAGTGGGTAGATGAACCCATTCTGGGATTTTGGTCTATTTTCTCCACTGATGAGAAGCCTACTACACAGTTCGACTTCAACACATTCCTAGCGAACAATATTCACGAGAAATTTGTCAATTTCTCCACAGAAGGCATGTTTTGGTATTCTTCAATACTGGCATACCTGTTCGTTTTCTTCCAAGCGGACAAATTTTCTTTTTCCATGCAGAATATGGACGGAGATGGCAGACCCCATGCAGTAACCGCATGGAATTCCCTACTCAGACATAACTCCACAGAATTCAGTTTCAAGAAGTTCATTGATCAATTATACCACCCATTGGAGAGTATGCTCAGCGGCAGACCTGAACCCAAGATTAATGATGAAGTTCAGAGGATCCTACATCTCTCGGATCATACAAAGACTGGTGATTGGTACCTGTACCAAAATCACACTGAGATCAGAGTCTATGGGTGCGAGTTGGCCCCATATAAACTACCCAAATACTTACCTGTCAGAATGTTTTCTCTGGAATACATAAGGCAGATGATAAACTCAGATTATATTAATTTTGTGTATTTAAAGAATAAGCAACAACTCAGAATCAAAGGGCAGATTGGGTCTTTCATCTGCAACAATCGAGGTGTCGGGGAGGAAGCAGACAGACTGTTGAAGGAAATGAAATTATTTATGAGTTTCACATGGAACTATGATCCATGCGAGATCATTTCAGAGATGAGGATAAAAAACAAGAATATCCAGTATGTCCACGAATCTAGGCCTGAGGTAGAAAAATTTGCAAACCGGACAGGATGGGAACCAAACACTTTGGTTGAATCAGAACGACAGGACCTCTCGGTCATTGTATCATAGGCAACCACACCACAGGCTCCAAAGGAGAAAAGGCCTAGGCAGGATCTGTCACCCCCTGTCACTGAAGTATCATTAGAAGAATTATGAATGCATACTAAGAGGCCAAAAACCGGTCCAACTCTTGACCCGGCTGGAGAAAAGGAAATTCCATCCACTACTTTGACAGAGGTTGATTGGTCGCTCCTTAAGACAAACAACAAGTAGATTATAACCACAATGTTAATAAAGAAGACTACATATACTCCACCAATCAACCAACCAGGCAAGATAGGACCAAAGCTGAGCATCTTTGAGAAATCTGACTTGATCAAGAAAAAAAATCAAACTCTGACCAACAACACATATGCCCAATTTTGGAAGCAGACGTCAACTGCACAACACAGGTTGCTATCGACTTTCAACATGGAGAAGGGAAGAACGCACATGGAATTTATCCAAGCACAGGTGCTAGACCCAAAGGTAATCACCGACTATAAAAGGGAAACCTTTGAATTCCATACCAAAGATGTGCATCTTGCCGATCAAATGGATCTACACAGGCAAACTGGAGAAATGGTTTTCTCCACGTTGGCACATGCTTCCACTACTGCCTCCAGGTTACAAGTGTCTCTGAACAACATCTAGACATAGTTGAAGTTGGAGAAGATATCATCCTTTTCCAAGGACAACAGGATCAAGACATTGGAGGAACTGGTCCTCAAGATCGAGTATGATCCCTCGAATGTGAAAGAAATCAAGGAGATGATCAAGAAGAAAAATGTAGACATAGCATCTTTGAGGAAACAATTGAAGTTGTCACCAACAGTAGACTCGCAGCCAAAGGAAATAACAGAGACAGAAGGAGAAAAAGATGAGATGCTTAACCTGATCATGGAACAGAATGCACAACTGAAGGAGATGGAAGATGAGATGGAGAAGCTAGTGAAAGAGAAAGAGAAGTTGATACCCATGGAAGTCATTCCATTGAGTGCAGTTCCACTCTCAGGATTGAGCACACCATCACTAGCAAAAATCCCATCGGTGAATCCACTAACGTCTCTGGAAAAGACGGTTGAATTGGCCAAATCTATGGAAGATATGAATATGCAGTAGACAGAGATTAGCAGGCTCAAAAAGGAGATTGAGAACCTTTAGGAAATCAAATATTCTTATCAAACCATCTTCAACGAAAAAAAGGTGTCAGACCAGCTCAAACAAGAGTTACAATAGCTCCGGAAGAAAATAGTGGCAGGTAAAACACTGGCCGAAGTCAAAGAAAGTGTCTGGATAGACATCGCCAAGTCTATGAATGAAATATGGCCAATGATACAGATTATGTTTGAGAAAAATGAATTGGTGCAGAGAGGTAAACAAGCCATTGAGAAGATCATATTAGAACTGGGAGAGATGCCCACACAGGCTAATGAAATCATCAAATTCTTGAATTCTAAAACCAGAGAGGACCAGAAAGAGATGAGAATTGAGGATAGAACAGAGACCATCCTTGAGGTCAAAAGAGTCTTGAACAAGAGAGGACTGATGCTATATCTAGAAGAAAAGGTTCAGGCCATGGACCTAGGGGTACAAAGTTTTTTCAGCAAGATTGAGGCCCTACAGAAGAAAGGTCTTCCTGGTTTGAAGGTGATAAATGACAAATTGATGACGCTCTCAGATTACAAAAAGAGACTAGCCAATGTGGCTAAGGATAGTTCAAAATTTTCAGGGATTCAAGGTAGCATCACTAGAAAAGCATTCCTAGATGCACTTCATTTGGACATCAACATTCAACATGAGATTCAGTATATCTTCATCACCAAGCCTACTTTTTCCAAGTACACAGAGATGGATGAAGTCTACCGAAGGTTACTCAAGGTCAACATTCCCATTCATCTTCGATGGGAAGAACTTTGCGACCTGATCAAGTAATTGATGATCTGTCCCAACCCAGTCAGTTGTCCATCCAGACGAGGTCATGCAGAGGCCTCACCAACAGTTCACCCAAAAAACAACATGCAATTGCGACACATCATCAAACAATTTCCTAGATTCTTGTAATTTGTTAAGTTAGTTAGGCTAAAAATAGATTTACCATGCCCTGATCTTTAATGACAGGATCGTTTGCAATTTTGGGTTATAAATACTTCACTTTTCGAAGTATTGAGGGTTGATCTTTATGCCCTACGAGCTATCAGACTATAATATTTTTCAAGAAATCTTCCATTAATACAAAGAGGCATTTTTACAGGATTCTTGCGTGTATTCACTGGTGATGTTTTCCTTTATAAGTTAAATGTTATTCTCACTTAGTTATCACACTGTTTGCTAAAACTAATCTTTGAAAGTAACGAACGTTGCAAGATTTATCTTTGTATACTCTATTTCTGAATTTAAAATTTTTTAGTGTTTCATCTTTTGATTTTATGATAAAGAAATTCTTAATTGCTTCTTTGTCGTAATTGACATTCTCACCTTTTTCTGCTATTTCTCATTTATGCTACTAAAAGAATCCAACGATTACATTATCTCACCCTGTGAAAAGTTTCTTTGCTTTCTGGTTTAGATTTTATTTCATGATACAGACCCCATAGCTCAATGGATGTGTAAACTCTCTCAGCTATCCCAACGAAAACTACAACAAACAAAACCAACATATTTTATTTACCTAGCCTAATATTTTAAATTTGAAACATATCTAAATCATACAGAGAGATCCCTCTCTGAAGCTGGTAGGGATAGATCCTAGCTTCGAAGTGGTTGGATAAAGTTACCTCCCGTAAATTTCTTCTTTTATAACAACCTCTAGGAAATTTACAGAGCGATAACATAGTGGCGACCATACTGGGGAACAGAACCGAACAAATTTTAACCTCACGTCTTTTGTTCCCTAGAAGAAAGGTTTGCTTCCGAAATGTTGCAAATATGAGAAGGAAGTAATGTTTATAGGTTGTTAAAAACCTGTACATATTATTTTCGGATTCGTAAAACTAAAAAGTATATATATAAAAATCAAAGAGAAATATGGCTCCCAAAAGAGCTTATACTCGATCTCACCCAGACCCAGAACCTGCGATAGAAACAGATAATCCATAATAATTGCTCAGGAAAAATACCATTGTTGAAGGTTCAGTAAGACATAATCCCCTTCAGAAGTCCCCTTCTCTTCCAGAGGAGCTTGTTGCCATTCAGGATCTCGACTTTGACATCTTTTTCGAACAAAGATTGTTCAGAACAAAATCTGATAGCTTTGTGGCTAAAACCATCCTAGACCCAACTGTCTTGCAACCCCAGACTCCTGAAGTTCTATCTCCCACTGCTAAACCTCAAACCACTCACTCTATGCCATCTAGCCCATCCTCATCCTTGTCTTTTTCCACCACCCCACCTATCATCCAGTTTGTCATCTCGCCTCCTCCACCTATCATGGAAGCCAGATATGCCCCCTTGGTGTTGGCTACACCCCTTCATGCTATTCCCCAGGACTATCAAACGAGACTTCCACAGTTCGATGGAACAAGAACCTTGAGCACACAACAACACGTTGAGAAAATGAATGATTATTTTGATCTGCAGGAAGTAGACGAGGCTAATGTTCAAATGAGATTGTTTGCCCAGAGTTTGACGGGTGATGTTAAGAAATGGTATAAAGGTTTACGTGTTGCCTCAGTGCTTGAACTTACCGCATTCCAAATAAGTTTCTAGACAGATGGGAGGTAAAGAAAACCCCTCTCCAAATATTGTCAGAATACGAAAACATCAGAAGAAATCAAGGTGAGACAATACAAGATTACTGCACCCGTTTCAATAACCTGTACAATGCAATTCTAGCCGATATTAAACCTCCACAAGGTTTGGCATTGATAAAATTCCCTGATGGTTTTGACACCGATATGTCGTATCAATTAAGGGAAAGAAACTCCACCACCCTGGAGGATATGCAGAAAAGTGCAATAAGTGTGGAGGCCAACTTGTTGGAAAAGAGGGCACGATAGAGGACAGAGAGGAGAGTCACAATGAAAGAGGAACCTTCCACATCAACCTCTGATTCCAAATTGTATTCCTTGGCTAGAGAAATGGAAAGAATGATGGAGAGACTTACTGTATCTAAAAGAAATCCTCCTAGAGAAATCCCACCAACTCCTCAAATTCAAAATCCTAACTTCAGAAGAAACCCTCCTCAAATAAGGCAGAGAGATCCTAGGGATCAAAGGGAACAGAGAGTTCCTGATCAACAGATCAGACCTCCCGTACAAGAAAATTATGCCGATGAAGGAGAGGATGTAATTTTAGAACTGGAGGATACCCACATAAACCTCATGGACATTCACGATAACGAAGCTATTTTCCTTACCCAGGAAGAGAAAGAACTTTTTCTCCTCAATCAAACAAAAGTAAGTGAAGAAGTTGAAGACGTCAAACAACATGCATTTGAAAATGCTATTTTGGAGGTACATCGACAGTACAATCTACGAAGTAAAAAGATAGATGAAGGTTCTCCAAAAAAGGTGACCGAAATGAGGAAGAGAGTCGAAATCCAAAAGGCCTCTGAGCTTTCTGCCAAGAAGGGTAATGCTAAAGTTCTAGCAAAAAGAAACTTTACTATTTTGAGAAGATCATCACAGTCTGAGGTTTCATCAATTAACCCCCCAAATACTTCTGGCCAGAATATCGTGGTGGACAAATCAGAATTGTCTAGCCAAAGAAGAGCACCTACAACTTTCAGCCTTGAAGGGGAATTAGCCAAAGTAAAAATTCCCATTCCCCTTTCCGAGTTGTTGAGAAAAGATGCTTACCGTTCATAGGTGATTAAAGTGCTGACCATTGAACTTGATATAGGCACGAAGGCCTTAACCGTTGTATCAAAAAATCATTCAGATATTGTAAACCTTACAGATGACCAACCCGAACTTCTGTTCGGACTAGAAGTGGATGGTCAGACTGACAATGGTGTTGTCGCTCCTTTTTACATCAGCCTTAATATACATGACCTGATTTTGCATATTTCTATGTTAGATTTGGGTGCTTCCGATAATATGATGCCTAAAGCAATGATGGAAAAACTGGGACTTGAAGTTACCAGACCTTACAAGGACTTACACTCTTTTGACTCCAATAAAGTTAGATGTATCAGTTTGATCAAAGATCTATGTATCACCCTGGTCCAGATTCCCGCAAAAAGCATGGTCATGGATGTTGTGGTTGGAGACATCGCCCCAAAATATGGTATGTTGTTGTCCTGGTCTTGGCGGGCCAAGTTGAAAGGTACTTTGCAGTTGGATATGTCGTATGCCACTGTCCCAGTTTTTGGTCAACAGAGAAGACTATACAGAGAAACACTGATGAAGTACATGGTGAGCAGCCCAGAAAAACCACATAACTATCCTCTATACTCTACACATTCTGACCTGGACTCCTTCATCCTATACAACGATGGCAATACGGGAGAACAAATCGTTCAGCTGGAAGAAGATACATCTGGTCCAGACGAAGGCCAAGAAATCGTTGAGGCCGAAAGAAAGAAAAATGTGATAATTGAAGAATTGCCAGCGGATTTCTGGAGCATGGACTTTGATGGAGCTGTAAGCAAAGAAGGAGATGGAGTAGGCGTTTGGTTGCACAATCACAGATCCAGGTATTCGTAAAACCATTCTTACAAATTAAATTTTCAATGCACTAACAATATTGTCGAGTATGAAGCCTTGATGCTTGGTCTGAAACTTCTAAATAAGGTTGGTGCGAAAAAAATTATGGTAAGAGGTGATTCTGAGTTAATAATAAAGAAAATTAAAGGTGAGTATGTAGCAAAAAACCCTCGTCTTAGAGATTATAGGAATGTTGTTGTGGATGCCCTTAAATGTTTCACTGAAGTTGATTTGCAGGTGATGCCTAGGGGACAAAATATTTTGGTAGACGAGTTAGCTACGTCAGCAGCCACATGCAAGATACCTTTTCGTTCCACTCGCCCATACACAGTGGAGGTGAAATGCAGACTAACTGTTCCAGACAACATCAGGTATTGGTAGGTATTTGGTAATGATGACCAAATTGAATATTTTCTGCAATGTAAAAATGATTTCGAGTGTACAAACTTAGATTTAGAAAATGAAGATGAAAATGTAAAAATACCTGATTTTGGAAATGATAGTGTAAATAAGATAGATTCAGGAGAGTTAGGTGATGATGAGACAGAAGATGATGTTTTTCATTTGAAAAGTAATGTTTTACCAAGGGGTTTAGTTCCTTTAGAGGACTTATTTGATTTTAATGATGTAGCTTAAAAACTGAAAATTGAAGCCAGTGGTCAAGAAGTAGAAGATTGTAATATAGGGACAGAAGAGAAACCAAGGATGGTGAAGATTTCCAAATCATTACCCCCTGAGAAGAAACTCAAATACATTGAGCTTTTCAAGGAATATTCAGATGCATTTGCATGGGGTTATGAGGACTTGAAAGATTATGACACTAGCATCATAAAACATAGGATTCCAATAAAAGAAGACCAAAAACCTTTCAGACAGAAACTTAGGAGAATCAATCCCAAGATACTTCCCCTGATAGAAAAATAAATCAAAAGAATGTACGATGATAAAATCATAGTCCTGTTACGGTTTTCCAAATGGGTTTCAAATTTGGTCCCAACACGAAAGAAATCCGGAGAAACCAGGATTTGCATTGATTTCCAAAATCTGAATAAGGTCTCTCTGAAGGAAAATTATTCACTGCCAAAAATGGACCACATATTACAAAGGGTAGTCAGATCCAGTCGAATCTCTTTACTGGATGGGTTCTCGGGTTATAATCAGGTCCTTGTTCACCTATATGACTAAGACAAAACCGCTTTCACAACACCATGGGGTACTTTCATGTATGTGAAAATTCCTTTCGGGTTGATGAACGTCGGGGCCACTTTCCAGAGGGCGATGGACATCGCTTTTGTGGAAGAACTCATCAAATTTATTGTCATCTATCTGGACGATGTAACTATGTTTTCCCAATCTGACGACAAGCACTTACGACATCTCAGACGAGTTTTTGAAAAATGCAAGAAATTTGGGATTTATTTAAACCTAATAAGAGCCTTTTCAGATTAGAGGAAGGTAAACTGCTAGGGCACATAATCTCCAAGGACGGAATTAAAATAGACCCCAGCAGAATCGAGACCATTCAGAAATTAGAACACCCAATAAATATCAAAGAGTTACAGTCTTTTATCGGAAAAATAAACTTTTTGTGAAGATTCATACCCAACCTGGCTGAGCTTCTCAGAAACATCACAAACATGTTAAAAAAGGACACCAAAATAAAATGGGACACCAAGTCCAGGCAGTCTTTTGAACAAGTCAAACGCACACTCACGCAGGCCCCAGTCTTGATCAGTCCTAAATTCACCAAAGATTTCTATCTTTTTTCTTTCACCTCTGAACATACCATTGCAGCAGTATTACTACACAAAAACAACGAAGGGTATGAACAACCCATAGCCTTTTTTAGTAAATATTTAAGAGATGCTGCTTTGAATTATAAAATAATGGAGAAACAACCTTTTGCCTTGGTGAAATCCATAAAAGATTTTACAGTATACATTCTCCATTCCCACACCATTGCATATGTTTTGAATGCGGTAGTAAAAGACATTTTAACCCAGAAAAATCTGGATGGCCGAAGAGGAAAATGGATTGCTATCATTCTAGAGTATGACATAGAGATTAAGCCTACTAAACTGATTAAAGGTCAAGGTCTAGCAAAGTTAATGGCTGAATCAAATTTGCATGCTCTTGACATTAATTTCTTAGCTGCAGCAGATGAATAGGGTGAGCAAGTGACTCCAAGCGTGAGAGAGGTATTTCTCAACTCTCCATGGTATGCAGACCTGGTATTTGTTTTGTATAATTTACAATCTCCCCCTGGTCTGACCAAGGCTAAAGCTAGGTTTTTGAAATTGAAAGCATTAAAATTTTGTATTCTAGAAGGAAATATGTATTGGAAAGATCCTGGAGGTATTTTGTTAAATTTTCTATTGAAGGATGAAGTTGACAAAGTATTGCAGGAGTTTCATGTAGGAGACTGTGGTGGTCATCTGAACTGGAAGGGCACAACCAACAAAATCCTCAGAGATGGATTCTATTGGCCAACTCTGTTCGTTGATGTGCATCATAAAGTGACTTCATGTCATCAATGTTAGTTGTTCGAAGGAAAAATGAAACTTTTTCCCCTACCCCTGAAACCAATCTTCATTGAGGCCCCTTTCCAGCAATGGGGATTAGACTTCATTGGGGAAGTACATCCTCCTTCTTCGGGCCAACACAAGTGGATTCTTACTGCCATGGATTATTTTACAAAATGGATCAAGGTAGTACCAAGAAGGCAAGCCACTAATTCTATCATTATTAAGTTTCTTGAAAATAATATCTTGTCTTGCTTTGGATGTCCTAGAAAGATTATAACTGACAATGCAGTTGCTTTTCGATCTAAGAAACTCATAGATTTATGCAACCAATATCATATTGGTTTGGGTCATTCCACATATTACTACCCTCACGGAAATGGGTTGGCAGAATCATCAAATAAAACCCTGGTAAACATTATCAAGAAAACTTTGTAGGAAAACAAGAAGTTGTGGCATAACAAGTTGGTTTCCGCACTATGGGCCGACAGACTGACCACCAAGAGGTCAATCGGTATGTCACCATATCAGTTGGTCTACGACGCAAAAGAAGTTTTTCCCACTTCCTTAGGAGTCCATGTCATGAAATTTCTACAAGACATGCAAGCTGAGCCAAACGACTCCCAAAGAAGGATCAACCAGATGATCCATTTGCAGCAGTCCAGGGAAGAAGTATACAACAAGACCCAGGTAGTCCAAGAAAGCATTAAGAAGATTTTTGACAAAAGAACCAAGGAATATGATTTCGAGCTAAGATATTTGGTGCTGAGATGGGATTCTCGAAATGAAGACAAGGGAAAGCATGGAAAATTCGATAGTCTGTGGAAGGGACCATACATGATTCAAGCATTTGGAGGAAATAACGATTTATTTCTAAACAACAGTGATGGGATGGATCTTCCAGGAGGACTTGTAAATGGCAGAATGCTGAAACATTATTCACCACCTCAGTAGAGACCTAAAGTCACACTTTCCATTGTACAAACCATTTTTTTATTTTGCTTGCGAGTTTCTGAGTGAATAACTTTGGTCAGTTGGTTGAAGCCCGAAGAGAAGGCCCTAAGCCGCTGACCACTGTTTTCCATTTTTCAAAAATAACACCAATAAAGCAACAAAGGTGACTACAGAGGAAGTTTCAGAACATCAGGAATCAAGATTCTTGGCACTTCACAAGGAGAGTACCATCCCTAGGTGGAGCCAATGTTATCACCCTATAATTTATAGGATCAATTGGTGACTAGAATTTTATCTCTCTAGTGTTTCTTGTTTGTCAAATGATTTTTCATTCTGCAAATAATTTGAGAAAAGAAATAAAAAGAAAAGAAAGAAAAAAGAAAAAAGAAAAGAAAGAAAAAGAAAAAGAAAAGAGGGCATAAAATAATTTCAATAAGAGCCCCATGCAATAATAGTGACTTGGTCCATACCTTTCAAGCATGGCCAAGTTCTTTTAAATTGATGTTGATAGGAATAGTGAATAAGCTTGGCTAAATTGTTTAATCTTAGCCAAGTGATCTAGGTTAGTTAGTGAATAAATATGGCCAGACTATCTAATCTTGGTCAGATATCCCCAGAGTAGAGTAAGTTCTTATCCCAACAGTTTAATTTGGGCTAATTGTCATAGGAAGTTAGGTTAGAACATAGGCTAGTTTTCTTTACTTCAATAAAATCAGCTCGATGATCAATGTTGGACCATGTTTTGAATGCTCGAAAAGTTGTTTGCCTAACCCCTTGGTGATGTAAAGATGTAAAATCTTGGGAAAAACCCATGATATGCTATTATCCTAAGTTTTTCAGGTTGCATATGCTTTCGCATCCACATTTATGCACCGCTCATGTATCAATGGCCTAGATGATTGCGCCTAGATCTAAAGTGGACAAATATTTTCGGACCCCCCTGACCATTCTACCTTTAACGGAGGGGGGCAGGTCTAGAATCACTGATAATGCATGTGTGCATCTGGACGACCCAAGTTTTGGCGCTCAGATCTACGGTCTGTATTGG